>JAJEJO010049158.1:0-28341 GCA_020662805.1 Glaucomys volans
AAAAAAAAAAAAAAAAAAACTACAAAAGAAATATGCTGGTCAAAAATTGAGTACTTCCAACCTTGTAAGAATTTTCCCTACTAGTATAATATTGCACAGAGGATATGTGTTATGCTGGGTTTTACACCTTCCTCTGAAATATCTTAACTGACAGAACAGTTGTCAGGCTTTAACAGTACTTTGGTTACTTAACCATGATAGTACCCCTTCATAGTAAGAAATAGTAATCGGGTGACTTGATAAATTACCTCTTTGCTACATCAAATTAAGTATCATGTTTTCTGATGAGCAGATAATGCATCCTGTTTTATAAATCACAGGTGGAATAATTTTTTTAAAATATGAGCTTTTTCATTTGATCTATTGTAACTGTCATTACATGTGTTAGTTCTACTTACTCTGCAAGTTTGATATTGCTCACATTCCCTGTGATTTTACTGTTAATTGGATGAATGGCTATTACTCTAGTATTTTATATTTTCATAATATTATAGACATTTAAGTAAGAGCAAACTAGTATACTGACTATGTATATGTTCTAATAGTTTTAGGATTTTTTTGATACAAATATAGTCATTAAATATAGAGGTTTGAGTTTAATGGTCTGCCAAAAGTTTGCTTGTTTTATAAGACATCCATTTATTCAGTTGTATATTATCTGCAAAGATTTCTTCATCAAAAAATGAAATGCTAATGATCGTTTTAACATTGGCAGTTCATTTTTTAAAATGTAAATGTCTACTGATAATGTGTAAAAATCCTATATTTAAAAATTGGATATTAGCAGGCTGGCAGTGTAGCTCAGTGGTGGAGTGTTTGCCTAGTATGCATGAGGCCCTGAGTTTGATTTCCAGCACTGAGAAAAGCTAATAATAATAATAATAATTGAATATTAATCATCTGTGATGTTTATGTTCTTGTTTACTTTTAGATTCTTTCTTGACATGCATATCTCACAAATGTTTATTAGAATATCTCTGTAAGTATGAAAGGATAATTTCCTACATTTTATATATGGAGAAATTGAAGGAAAAAATAAAGGGTTTAAGGTCATACGTAAATTGGACAAAAAAATTGTGTTCATGGTATATGCTCAGTAGTATTTAATCAGTCAATTATAATTCATTTTGTTATGCAGGTTATTTTAATAAATTAAAATATATTTGGAAATTGCATGTGATTAAATTTACACACAAGATATTTATGTCTGATGTGTTCACTTGGTGAATATTATTTTTTGTTCAGTTTTTGTACTAAGATTGTGATATTTGCTACTCCTTTTTGAGTTAAGAATTTGAAGCTTTTTTAAAATAAAGATTTAGGTAAATAATTCAAATATTTAGTTGAAGAATTTTGTTTTCGCTTACTGATGCCAATACTACAACTATAGTGAAGGTTAACTGGATGTTTCCTTTATAAAACTTGATTTTTTTGAAAAGGAGATAAAATATCTTGTATATTAAAAATTTATTGTTCAAAACTATATGTTACAGGTTTTCTTGCATTGAAACTTGTCATAGTAAATGATTTTTAAAAATATATCCCTATCTTTAGAATAGTCAGAAACTTGATGGTAGAGTTTCATTCACCAGAGTGAATTTTCAATTGGATTGTGAATTTATTGTCTTTGTTTTTTTCTTGGTGAGTAAAGCCCCTCTTTAAGTAATATCTATAGATGAAGTTTAGATTTATCAGTTAAATGACATGAATATGTGTTCTGTAGTGTCCACTATGTAGATTAGTTAAGAAAAAGCCTTTTATTGGTTCCTTGAGGTTAAGTGAAAGAAGTCTTCAAGATTGTGATAAATAAGTTAATAAAGTAACACATTGAGTTTCTCAAACAAACTGAATAAACGGACAATTCTCTTTCAAGAAAAGAAAAGTAATAGGAGACTGGGGGAAAAATTGTGTCTGAATAAGTATTCACATTATGTATTTTAAATTTAATTTTATAAGTTAATTTGATATTTTTTGATACTATGTTACATTTTTGAAAGGCATGTGGACTTGTTGAAAGTAGGAGTAGAAAGTGGAGAAAGTTGAAAGACTGATCAAAGCTCACTTATGTTAGTGTTGGTGTCTTAGAATCCATGTTTTCAAGCAGCTTAAATTTGCCCAAAGTAGAAATCAACCTACTTCTTTCCAAGATAGGTAGTTCGCTGAGGTTACAGATTTTGCTGAAGATACAAACTCTGAGAACTTTATAGCTCCTAAAGTGTTTACTTCTTTTTTTGCATTTAAATTTTCTGCCTTAGTTGTTAACTGCAAATGTCTATTTTTGAAGAGTCATTCTTTTATAATCCTACCTTTCTGTTCTGTTGTGGATTCCATATTTTAATAGTTGATTGTATGCAAAATCCATCATAATGTCATTGTAGAAAAGTCTATCACTTCTGTGGATCTCTATATTCTCAAACTAAATGAAATTGGAAGTTGGGAAGGGAAGGAAAAACAAAGATATTAATTCTTTGGTATTTAAATATATTATTGCCAAGCAAATATTTACTATATATTAATAAAACTTTTTACTATTATTTGTGAAATCTGCTTATTGTGCATTTTCCAGGCCTACTAAAGATTCATGATAAAAATGAATTTTGCCAGATTTGGGAATTAGAGGACATGTGGCAGGGAAGAGTAGGGGGTGGTAAAATAGAGTAAGGGCTGCTTCTTTGATCTACCACCATCACCATCATTCTCCTCTTTGGTATGCAAGGTCAGTTATAGTAGAAATTCCAACTAGCCTCTTGAAACACTATTTTTCCTAAAATGTTGATATGTTTCCTTGAAATGAAGCCAAATGATTTGAGCAGTAAAGCTAAAGTTGGGTTACTTTACACAGTATTTCTTAAAGATTTGTTTTGTGAATGTGTACTGTGAATCTCTAGAAAATTTGGAGATTCACACTATTTATGCCTTTCTTATCACCCCATAGTGAATGGTTTTTCCCAAACACCACTATACTGTTAAAATTTTGTGAAACACCATGCTTGAGGAGGTCCTACTAAGTTCATTGGAACACAGTTTGGGAAATTGAGCTAGAAGAAATAAGAGTTAAGAAAGAAATTTAGATATGGATATAAACAAGAAGAGGGGTAATTATGCATATTTATAAGGCAGCATATAAATATAGATTTAAATAATTTTATGGTGTTATTATTTGCATATCTTTATCAGTGACTGTGCATTTTATTGACAATTCTTGTTAAATGGTTTTTCCAAAGGGGAGACATTAAGATTATCTTGTGTCCATTGACAGGAAAGAAAAGGTAAAGACATATTGTAGCCCAAATGTTAGCAGAAGAAAAGTTGAACCTGTAAGAGAAGCAGTGGCCTTAGTTGGCACAGACTGTGGAAAGACTGTTTGGTAGATGCATAACAGTATTTTTTTTTCATGCTGTTCAAACTATAAAATGATGAGACAAATGATACTCCTTTTTATATGTTTGTGTATTTGTATGCGAATACACACATATAGAGAGAGATTGTGAGCACATGCAAGACTGAATGTTCATTGTGACAAAGTTTTTTTTTCTGTTTTTGATGGTGGTGTTGGGGATCAACCTAGGCCTTAACCCTGGTAGGCAAGCACTCTACTACTCCGCTCCCCAACCCCCTTCATCACAAAAGATCTCAATGATTCACTTATCCATATCATATTCCTTCCAGTCAAGGAATTTGCAGTTAATTGTATTTTATTGGTTTAGTCTTCCCCCGCCTCCCGTAGTGAGGATTGAATCCAGGAGTGCTTAACTACTGAATCACATCTCCAGCCTTTTTTGATATTTTATTTAGAGACAGGGCTTCGCTAATTACTGAGGCTGGCTTTGAACTGGTGATCCTCCTGCCTCAGCCTCGCAAGCCGCTGGGATTATAGGCATGAGCCACTGCGCCCAGCTGTTGGTTTAGTCCTTACGCTTAAGGTTCTTATTTGAACCAGCAGCCCCCAAAATCAAGTAACTGCTCCCCCTCCTTCATCTTTCTAACTAGATTCTGCTTTTGTTAAACAGGGTGTTTATATTTGAAATTTTGTCTAACCAGGTCTCTCTAGAGAATGATGGCAGAATTATTTATCAAATTGTTTGGTAGATAGAGAAGTAATTGCTTTTGTTGAATTACAGTGCTAGTTCTGCTAAAAATTAGTATTTGCTTCAGTCGCATGACTTCAAAAACTGAAAAGTCATGAATTTTGATATTAGGGAAAAGCTGTTCAGAAGTTGATATTGGTTTAAGGAACAAATTTTACTGGAATTTAACAGTGGAGATGTTTGCATTAAACATTATCTTTAAATAATTTAGGGTTTGAAATTATAAGTGCAATTTTTGTGAAAATGACTTGAATTTAAAGTAAATATATGTAGTAGTATTAGTTCATATGTTCATAGTAGAGCCAAAGAAGTTGGCAACTTCATTCAGTTTATTCAGAAGTGCATAAAAATGCATATGTGATAATCAGTATTGGTTATCTGTCATAAAATTCATTAGTGTGTTCATGAAGGAAGTAAAACTTTTGGGGATCCTGTAATAAAGAGTTGGTAAAAAGCAAATTTTCAGTTTTAGCATTCAGGTTATGAATTTCATTAAATTTGCCAAGAATTGTTTGTAAAATGGGATAAAACATTTATCTTTTTCAAAACATAAATAAATTTCACTTGAACTTGGATAGTTTTTGCATGTTCATTATACTATGAATTGAGGATTTATTTATTTCTACAAAATACATGCCCATTTGACTAAGTACATTGCAATAGCCTTATTGCTGGAACTGAAATCCCTATGTGATGTCTGAGAGTAGCTATTACATTCTGAGTTGTTGCCCCAAAATGATAGATCCATGGTTTCATTAATACCAATAACAGCGTTTGCAGTACTATACTACTTATTGCAACAGAAATTTGGGGGCAGGGGCAGGAAGAATGTGTTGCTTTTGCTGTTCGGGCTGTTTAAATCTTGTCTCTTAGCAGTTCCCTTTCTCTTTTCCCATTGTGCCATTGATTTGTTGAAGTAGTTGGGTTATTAGTCATTTAGATTGTCCCAAATTTTGGATTTGGTTGATTACTTCCTTCTGGTGTCAGTTAACTTGTTCCTTTATCTGGTGTTATTTCTTGAAAACTGATAGATCTAAAGGTTGGTAACATATAGTTTCAATATTTTAGGCATACTTCGTAAGTAAGGCTTTGCTTTTCATCATACTACAAGGCTTATAATGTTTAATTGTTTTCTTTTAGTAATGCTAAGATTGATCAGTGGTTTTAGGTATTAATAGTCTGAAACTTTGTATTTTTAAAAGAATGCCTCAAGTGATTCTTAAGTACACTAAGTTTGAGAACAGTTGATCTAAGTATTGTAATGAAACCACTTTAGTTGCTGAGATAGCTGGTTTAACTTGGCATCAAAACATGGGCCAGGGCTACATCCAGACAAAACCTCCAGGGGACAGTCTGGTTTAGGGGCACCTGCTTAAGCTGCACCTGTCATCTCTAAGCAGAGCCTGAACACACCCTATACTTTGTCTCAGGGCTTCAGAGAAGGTAACAAGAGCTCTAC
Organism: Glaucomys volans; assembly: GCA_020662805.1. Taxonomy (NCBI): domain Eukaryota; kingdom Metazoa; phylum Chordata; class Mammalia; order Rodentia; family Sciuridae; genus Glaucomys; species Glaucomys volans. The sequence continues at coordinate 5,548 of JAJEJO010049158.1, forward strand.
TTCAGTTAAAAGGGTTGTGGTGGGGGGCAGTGTTGGAGGGACACACAAATGAACTATCAAATTCTACCTCATCCTGTTTTTATAAATTGAATTTTAAAAAAATTAGCTAGAAATAAGTTTTCCTTTAGTTATTTCTAGATGGAGAATTTTCTTAATATGTAACTTTTTTTTTTTTTAAATATAGGATTTGATAATATTCTTCCAAAATGGGATCCATCTGTTTTTGAATTTACTAAATTCTTGTCCTCTTGGGGAGGACTATCCCAATACTACTTAGGGAAGTTAACATGTGAATTCCTATAAAAATAACAATACTAATAATAGTTTGTTTAATGCAATATTTTCATTTTTCAAAAACCTTTTCTATGTGAGACTGTATTTCAAATCCCAGAAATAATTGCTGTTAATCTTAAAAACACAATTAGAAAAAAATTATTTACACCACTCAAACTTTTCTTGCTGAGGCATATGGGTTACTTCTTAAAACAAACAAACAAACAAAGAACAGTTTCTGGTTTATATCTAACTCCTAATCTTAAATGTTAGCCATAATTGCCAGTCAGGAAATATATTTTCATATTTTCAGAATACACCGACCTACTTCTTTCCCTTGGAATAGACCTACTTTACATTTTACAAAGCATTATCTTACACATACCCTCCTACCCCATAATGCACATTTGCTAAGTATCTTCAGGTATATTCCGTGTTCCAGGTGTGTATGCTTTTGTTTTTGCCAGTAAATCACTTTTTAGTACCATTTAATGGGACTAAGCTATAAAGTTGTTTTTTATGAAGGAGAATTTGAATTAAACTGTATTAATAATTCATTGTTTGAGTACACATCTTATTGTAAAATATGGCAAGTGTCTATAATTGTGGTTTTGCGTTCTTATCATCATACTTGATCAATTTTTTTCTTACTGTGTCCAATGGTTAGTTGTTATGTGCCCACCGATTTGTTTTGTATAATTATAATGGATTTTTTTTTCACAGTAAAGTGTTCTGGGTGAAATTTTACTTTGTCCCTCAGTGAGTAAGTAATTTCAAGTAAGTAAAATGTTAATATAAATATGTGAGGTTAGTAGGAATATTATTCTGTCAAAATAGGGTAAAGTAAGGATTGGGGATATAGATCAGTAGTTGAGTGCTTTCCTAGTATGCAAAAAGCACTAGGTTCAGTCTCCACCACTGCAGAAACAAATTAAAATGTAAAAAGAAAATAATATGGTAAATTAGAGACCAAGTTTCGGGCTCTAACTCTAGACAATACCTAACTCCAACAGTGCCTAATTCCTTAGTACTTTAGACTTGTGGCTGATTTAAATTTTTCAGTAATGATACCAAGGTTGATCACACTTTCCATGTTTCATAACTGAGTTTGCTTGAGCTCAAATCAGACTGTAGTTCTTTGTAAACAGTAGTTAATACTGTAGTCTGCATCTCCAAGTGTGCTCACAAGTAATAGGAAACCTGTCAAGAGTGCTTATAGTTTGATATAATCCTTTCAGTTTATACCGTTAAAGAGTCAAACTTTTGAATTTCAGAGTCATTTTTTTCCAGGTAGCTCCACATTGGAATGTATTAATTCAGTCTAGTAGTAAAAAATTTGTCTGATTTAGGGATAGTCCATTTGAGAGAGATAGCCAGTAATTTTTCTTTCCTATGCCATGTTTTCTTTGTTTAAAATGGTTAATTATTTGTTGTTATTTGTGAATCAAACCCAGGGCCTGGCACATGTTAGGCAGTTGTTCTACCATTGAGCCACATTCTCCATGCTTACTTTTTTTTTTTTTTTTTTTTTTGCTACCTGTATGTGACCTCTTACTTACAATTCATCTAGATTGATCAATTCATTATTTTGTCATATATGCTCTATATATTTCTTTTTATAAAGTATTGTTGCTATTGCTGTTTAATCAGTTGATATCATTACTGATATAGTATCCTGTTATTTTATTGTAAGCATATTATCTAAGAATATTATCTAAGAATAAAAACTTTCTCTAATGTAAAAATGTACAGTTATGAAATTCAGAAAATTTAACATGTATTATCTAATATATAGACCTTAAATCAGATTTTGCCAGTTGTTCCAAATGTCTTTTATAGCACTCATACCACCGCATCCCATCCATGATCATGTATTACATTTAGTTATTTTATTTCCAGTGTTCCAGCTTTTCTATATCTTTTATGATATCACTTGTTTTTTTTTTTCTTTTTTTTTGTACCGGGATTGAACCCAGGGGTACTTAACAGCTAAGCCACATCACCATTTATTCTGAGACAGGGTCTTTCTAAGTTGCTTAGGGCCCCACTAAATACTGAGGCTGGCTTTGAACTTGTGATCCTGGGATTACAGGCATGTGCCACCACACCTGGCATGATTTACCATTTTAAACAGTGTACTGTAAAATTTGCATCTTCCTGGTAATTTTTTTCAGGGTTAGATTTAGATTAGGCATCTTTGGCAAAAGGCACTAGATGTCCTTTTGTTTCTATTATTGCTGATATTAATTTTGGTTAAGGTGGTCGTCTTCTGGGTTTTCCACTGAAAGTTTTTTTCTCTTTAAGTTAACCTATGGGGAAATACTTTGAGACCATGAAAATATCTTGCTTTCCATCACACTTGTACCTAATCTTAATAACAGTTGATGTTTTGCATTGGAATCAGTTATTACTGTGATATATGCATGATACTTATTTTCTAATTCTGTCATTCCTTCTGTATTTTTTTAGCTAGTAGTTTATAGTATAGTAAGGGAATTATTTTCATTCTTATTTATTCATTAGGTTTTCATTTTATATAGTTGTTTAAATATCTATTTTTGTATGTGTTCGCTGCTTAAATTTGGCAGTGGGAGCCCTTTCAGACTGGCTCCTTTGTCTTTTTCAGAGGTGCACATTAGTTTTTAGCCTTTCCTTGCTTTCTGATGAAGTAAGATCTACAAGGGTTGGCTTGTGTTTTGCCTACATGGTTCTAGAATCAGCTGTTTTCTCTAAGAGGTTCAGGTTCTTTTTAGTGTGGAATGGTATGCAGAAACCAAGATCTGGGTAATAGGCGTCTTAGTTGCTATTGGGTAATTTTTCTTCAGCTCTTTCAGAGGACAGTGCCTGGATATACATTTATTTTATATACAAGTATTCTGAAAATCATGAGGCTATGTTGATACCTCCAATTACAGTCCACACAATTTTTTTTTTTTTTGCTTTCTTCCATTGTATATATCTTCCTTTACCTGCAATGGAAACTCTAGGTCCTACAACAGTATATTTACTCATTTCTCAGTTCTGTAATACTTGTGAAATATTTTAGGTATTGTTATACCTATATCACTACAAATATCAAATCTACCAAATAGAACTACAGATTTGTTTGCAATTCTTTTTTGTTTTTAGACTGAAGATACATTGCTAGAGGTTGGCCTAAAAAATTTCACAGTGTAGCCAGGAAGGGTGGCAGCACCGATTATCCCAGGGAGTGGGAAGGCTGTGGCAGGAGGATCTCTTCAACCCAGGAGTTCAGGGCCAGCCTGGGCAATATAGGGAGATTCTGTTTAAAAAACAAACAAAATCACACCACTATAGTGGGATTATTTTTCCTGGGTGTTAGTCACTTAAAATATAATAAAATTAATATTTTTCCATTTGTGTTCAATTTTGTTTTCCGCTCATCCTTATTCATTTAACTTCATAAATGAATATGTTAAGATTCTAACATCAGAGTTCAAGAAAATGTATTCTTGGAGGTTACTCCCTTTTTTTCCCCTATCTTTTCTGTTCCATTCCCACTTATGCTTGGATGTTAATCAATTTTTGTAGTTTCTGGATATCCTCCATCTGTTTCTTTTTGCAAAAATAAGGAGATACACACACACACACACACACACACACACGTATATTAGTTTTCATTCTTTAAATGAGGAAAGCACTTTTTTTGTATTTTGTCTTTCTTTACCTTAATACATCTTGAAGAATCACTGTAAATTTATAGAGTCTATTTTTTTTTCTTTTTTAGGCAGTTGCATAGTGTTTCATTGTGTGTATGCATCCTACTTTACTCAACCAATCCCCAACATAATGGCATTTATTTTATTTTCCATATATGTTAGAATGGTATATAGTGAATAATCTGCTTATCTATTATACAAACATTTTCAAATCTTTGCAGATGTATCTTCAGAGTAAATTACTAAAGTGGAGATTAAAATAGTAATGGAAAGATTAAAAAACATATTTTTATTAAATATTGCCAAATTCCCTTTGAAGGAGAGAACTATTTTGAATTTCCATCAGCAGTTTATGAAAGTGCCTGTTTTCCAAAGCCTTGCCATGTGTTGTCAAACTTTCTAAGTTTTACTGATCTGAAGGGTTAAATGGTATCTTCTTATTAATTTCAATTATTGAGGTATTATGGTCTGTTTTAATATTTGATGGTGTCATTATTTTTATTTTTTTGTTATGAGGGATGCTTAGCCACCAAGACACATCCTCAGCCCTTTTTTTTATTTTATTAGAGACAGGGTCTACCTGAGTTTGCTTAGGCCCTCACTAAGTTGCTGAGGCTGATTTTGAACTCACAATTCTCCTGCCTCAGCCTCATCAGCTGCTGGGATTATAGGTGTGAACCACCACGCCCAGCTCATTCTTGTATTTTTTAAATAAGATTTTCTTCAGTATTCTTTTATGTTTGTATTTGCATATGAACGTTAGTGTCAATTTTTTCTACTTCCACAAAAAAACTTATTGCTCTTTTTATAGGTATTGATTAAATTTATAAATTGGAGAACCAATGTCTTGGCAATACTGAGTTGACCTATCCAAGAACAATGGAAGGCCTTCCATTTGTTCCATTTATTTTTGTGTCTTTTAGGCACAGTTTACCTTATATAGGGTTTGAATAATTCTTTAGTTTATTCTGAAGAATATTATCATTTTGTTGCTATTGAAAATGTGGTTTTCTTTTTCATTATAATCTTCTAATTGGTTATTGTTTGTTCACGTGGAAACTTATTTAAAAAATATTTTCTAATCTGTTGCCTTATTGAATTGTTTTACTGTTTTTTCTTATTTTTTTTCCTTTGGACTTTTGTTTTAGAATTTTCCATGGTTATTAGCATGCTATCTGTAAATAAGGGCTGTTTTACTTCTTTTGTAATTTTTATGTCTTTAATTAGTTTCTTTAGTCTAATTGGATTGGCCAGCATGTCTGTGCAGTGTTTAATAGTCGAGAAAATGGAGACATCTTTTACTTGTTTTGATGATGGTTTTAGTTTGATGCTTTTGGCATTTCCTCATTGAATAAGATACTCTTGCTATGTGTTGTTTTCTTTTTCTATTTTTGGCTTGCTTTTGTTTGTTTTTTGCAGTAGTAGTGTTTGAACCCTGGGTTGCTCTACCACCAAGCTAAATCCCCAACCCTTTTCTCTTTTTATTTTTTGTTTTGAGACAGGTCTTCCCATGTTGCCTAGACTGGCCTCAAAGTTGTAATCTTCCTACCTCCCTAGTACCTGAGGTTGTAGGCACCATCGCTCCTGACCTGCTGTTTGTTCTTGATGCAGTCCCAACTTGAAACTTTTATTATAATAATCTTGTGATGTGTGAAAGTATTCCATATGTGTTTATTGAATGAACAATATTGTTAGAGTTTTAGAGTTAGGAGTCAGATTTAGTGATATCTTTTGTAGTTTTATCTGTTTTGAGGCTTTTTTATTTTTTTAATCTGTAGTTATCTCTTCACAAGTGGAGCTAATAATGAATATTAAATTTTGCATCCTATATTTGAATATGAATGTTTTTCATATTTAGGAATTTAATATATAAATAAAAATCAATTATAGTGTTAAATGATAACTTTGGAGAACTATTTCCCATTCTATGAATCCATTTAAAAATCTTAACTATTTTCTTTGCTGGCCATTACATCCCTTGATATACAAAAGTAAAGTGGTATCATGTATAACTAATTAGAACATATTAAAAAATAAAAAATTGAAAAAAAATTAAAAACAGCAAAGTGGTAATTTAAATCATTGCTTTATTTTTTTTATTCTCAAATTAAGAATAAGTTGGTTTTAAAAGACTTCATTATAGTTAACTTCCATCCATAGAAGAAAAAACAAATGTTATTTTACATATTTGTTTGGCATAATCCATTTAAATCAATCATCACTAGATTAAATGTGTTATATTTTACATCATATATTTGATCCTCAGAATTAGACCTAATTTGGTTATTAAAAATTGTTTTCTAGTTTCAAGAGTTGCTTAGAACATCCCTTGTTTTTTATTCCCTCTTTTTATAAACTGGGGGGTTTAGCCAAGTATGTGGTATGTGTAGGGTGCAGCACTATTTGTCTTTAAGCAAATTGCTTGGTGATTTTTTTTTTTTTTTATTCAGTTCTTTGTCATAACCAATCAGGAATTTACCAGGTGTTACAAATAAAAGGGAACTAAGTTGAAGTAGATATTAAGATAGTGAATACAAATTTAATAGTGGCCTTAGTAGTATAGTATAAGTTAATAAAGTCTGAGGATTTAGGTTCCTAAAACACAGAAGCATAATTACAACTGGGTATGGCTACCCAATATATTAATTATGGCATCATCAGTTTTAGTTATAAGGGATTTTAAGAGGGCAGCCTAGCCAGTGCTTTTTGGTAGATTTATGAGTATGGTTTTTTTTTTGTTTGTTTTTTTCTTGGTAGGTCTGCATAAGACTTATTGACTTGCTTAAGGTCACTAATGTGGAATGATGAGAGGGAAAAGTAGAAACCAGTTCAGAGCTGTCTTTTATACTAATCACTCCATTCTATCTTAAAAAGCATAATTGTATAAGATTGTCATAGATTTCTTTGCTATAAAAACATGACCTTTACTTTTATGTTGAGATGATTCTACTGACTTAAACCATCTGTGAGGCACAGGTATTAATTTGTTGGCCAGTGGAGGGGATAAATGATTTTATCATTTGTGTGCAACAGTCTCATCTGTTCTGTCCAAAGGATTATGTTTATAACACAGTTGAGTGTTGGTAAGCCTATAGCAAAACATATAACAATCACTGAGGGAAACCACTTTACTATAGATAATTCCTTATTTTAAATGTTTTGCTTGCAAAAACCTAGACCTAATGTTTGATAAAGGTGGCCAATAATTTTTAAAATTTTTTTCTTTTTTAAAAATAACAAGGAATACTTATTTTTCATTCCAGTACATTATTATTTAGATGGAGACCTCTACTGGAAGTATGAAGCAATAGATGGGTTCTATCATACATTATAATATATCTACACAAAGGAATGGTAGGGAGATGTAATTTAAAAACAGTCATTATAAAGTATCCTGGAGTCTTTAAAAGTGTCTGGTTTCTTTTTCCATTTATTTATTTATTTTTTTAGGTATTGGGGATTAAACCTGGGGCACTTTACCACCAACTATAGCCCCAGCCCTTTTTGTTTTCTGTTTTGAAACAGGGTCTCACTGAATTGCTTAGGGCCTTGCTAAGCTGCTGAGGCTGGCCTTGAACTTGTGATCCTTTTGCCCCAGCTTCCGGAGTCATTGGGATTATAGGCGTGTTCCACTGTGTCTGGTTCTTATTATACTTTAATAGTGTACTTTTGGTTTATGGCATCATGTTAGGTTTTTTTAAAAGTAGAGTGTAGAGTTTTGTTTGTTTGTTTGTTTTTGTTTTTTTTAAAGCTCTTACTGAGTTGACTATGTGCCAAGCATTACACTGAGTGGTTTACATTGAGTTGTTTCTTCTTCGAACCTCCCTTTAACATAGATCCTATTATCCAGATGTAATAAATGAAAAAAACTGGACAAAGAGATTTAAGAACCTTGCTCAAAGTCACACAGTAAGCTAAGGAGCTAGTATTTGAACCAGGGCCATCTGGCTCTAAAAAAGGCTTGCTAGGACTTTCCCCAAGTGCACATGCTTATAACTGTACAAAAAATATATATGAAGATAAGGACTTGTAGGGAATAAGCAAAACTTGAAGGGAGTTGGGAGTAGTTGTAGAATTAGGGTAGTTAATTTTTTGTTTTTTAAAAAATGCTTTATTGTATTATCTTCCAGTAAAATTTGTGTGCTGCAGTGCAGTTCACGTATAGTTTATTTTTACAAATGTTCATCTTACTGGATTTTCACAGTAGCTCTACAAATAGATGTTATTCTGTTTTATGGATCAGGAAAAAAGCCTTTAAGTACCATTGCTAATGTAGGATTAGAGTTTAGCTTTGTGAGTTTTAATACACTACTCTCGTTTTATTATCAAACAAAGTCTTGGAGTTATGACATTTTTTAAAAAAGTATTTATGTACTTCTTAAAGCCCTTAATTCCATATCTGATGCATTGCAGTTGAACTGAGTTAGAATCTCCTACCACTGGGGAGTTTGTTATGAACTCAGGTATATATGGTAGGCCTCTTAGCAAATGGGAAATCTAATTTGAGATATTCCAAAAGAATTCAGAGTTCTTAAATACAGTATTAGTAGTATTACATTCCAGTGATCTGGCCCTAAGCTTAACTTTTTTTGTGTGTAGTTTTATGAAACATGCACCAAGTGTCAGTTCTGTTCATAGAAAATAAATTAACATTGTGATAACTGTGGCATTTTGTGCAGTTTTTTATAGCACTTAAATTTGGGGGGGGATACCGTGGATTGAACTCAGGGGTGCTCCACCACTGAGCCCTATCCCCAGCGCTTTTTATTTTTTATTTTGAGGCAGGTTCTTGCTATGTTGCTGAGGCTTGTTTTGAACTTGCAATCCTTGTGCCTAAGCTTCATGAGCTGCTGGGATTACAGGTGTGTGCCTCCATACCCAGTCTCTTACATTTTTTTAAAAGTAAAATATACTCTAATCTCTTTCCATCTCTGTTAATAATCTGTAACATGATAACAGAATCTTGTGTAGGGAAGACTTGACACACAGTAGTAGTGCCTTTGTTTTAAACTGGCATGTGAAGATTCAGAATTTTGCAAACCACTGTTTCTGAAAAACTAGATACTAGAAATGTTAGAAATGTGGGAGTTGTGGCTCTTATTCAGTATTATTTTTTCCCTACAAAAAATAAATCAGGCCCTCTCAATCTGAATTTCATTATTTTGAACTTTAATCCTGTAAGAATATTTTTTTCTTAATGGACTGAAATCCAAGGTAACTATAAATTAAGAACAACTGAAGAGTTCTGAATATTTGCAGTACTGAGGATTAAACCTAGGGCCTAGCACATGCTGTGCAAGCACTCTGCCATTGAGCTACATCCCCAACTCATAAAAATTTTTCTATCTATCTATCTATCTATCTATCTATCTATCTATCATCTATTTATTTAAATTTTTGAGATAGGATCTTGCTAAGTTGCCCAGTCTGGCCTTGAACTTCAGATCTTTCTGCCTCAGCCCTCTAAGAAACTGGTATTACAAGCATGTGCCACCACATCCAGTTGACAGTTCAGAGTATTTGAAGAGCAAAATTTAAAACATTTTTGTCAGGGCACTTGATTTTGTAAAACTAAATGATAATCAAGGAAAACAAAGCTTAAAATTTGAAAAGTAGAAAACTTAGCACCTAAGCAGTTCTTGATATCTGCATAAATCTTTCATTGTTAATATCATGCTTAATGTTTACTGGACATTTACTCTCTACCAGGAACTATGCTTATCTGCATTATTCTTATTCTTAAAACTTTAAGATTGATACCACCATCATCATTTTTTTAATAAGGAATCTAAGATTTAGAGAGGTTAAATAATTTGCACAAGTTCACTGTAGTACAGAATGGTGGGACTGTCTTTGGCTTCCTGGGTCCAAACTTTAACTGCTATGCAGAGTATTGCCCTTTATTCTTTCATATAATGAATAATGACATTATTTTTCATATATCAGACATTCTCTGCATTGGACATATATCAGTGATGAAAATAGAGAAAAATATTTCTCCTTTGGAGATAAAGGAGACAAATAGTAAACAAATAAGTAAAACAGTATAAAACTGAACAAACAGCAAAGGAGCATGCCTAGTATGTTCAAGAAATAGTAAGGAGGAGTGAGTGAAGAGCAGAAATGTTGGAGGTGGTTAGATCCAGAGAGATAAGATATGGTACCATATATGTAGGGCTTTTACAAAGCCTCTGCCTTTTATTTTACTGAAGCCATTGGAAGATTTTGAGCCATGAAGTGCTGTTATTGGGTTTTCTCTGGGTGCTTTGTTGTGTATAAACTGAAAGAGTCGGGTGGGGGTCAAGGTTAGAAGTAAGGAGACATCTAATCCAAGTGAAAAATGATGGGAGTTTGTACCATTGAGGTTCATGGCCCTTGAGGTGGTAAAAAGTAGTCATACTTTGGATATATTTCTAAAGTTTCAAATTTAAAACTTTTGGAACTTCTGATAGCAAAGACCTTCTCAGTTACTGAAAACCTCATTAGGTGCTGAGTTTTGTACTTCTCAAATTTTTAAGCTTTATTTTCCTTAATTCTCAAAGTATTATAATACATGCTCATCATACACAATTTAGAAAATATGGTACCTGAAAGGGAAAATATTGAGCCTTATAGTATCTTAGCGTATTCAGGTAAAAATATAGAGCACTGTGAACAGACTTGCATATTTTTTCCTAATCTTTTGTCATAAGGATTAAACCTTAAAAATTGTTTTTTATCTACCATAAGCTGGCTCTCCATCTCTCCTATTAAATCTTAGTTTACAGCAGGAACTCTGCTACTTTTTTCTCCTTCTTGGGTAGGTAACAGTGTCTGGTTGTGAGTAAGTGACTAGTACTTCTTGTTTTGTTTGAATTAATATTACCAAGCATAGGGTAGGGTTAAATGATTTGTGATTAGGAAGGAAACACCCTGCAATTTCAACTATAAAATAATGTTGATTTTATTTTTAAGCAAATGTAACAAATTAAGCTAATCATAACTGTTTCTTTTCAAAGCAGTCACCTTGAGTGGAAGTCATACTCTTGTATCTGTTGTCCTGAAAAGGAATCATTGTAACAGTATGAGTTGTGTTATAAAATAGTTTTATTGAATTTATTCATTAAAGTTTTTGCCCCCTCATAATGGTACATAGCGTAGTGATTTAGGAGTTGGTTCTAGAGTCACACTAGGTTCAAATCTTAACTTCTCCATCATGAGTTTCATGACCTTGAGCAAGTTTACTCTGTACCTCAGTTTCATTTCTAAAAGGTAAGTAATAAAGTAGATAACTTATAGAGTTGTTATGAATGGTAAGTAAGTTAGTACATAAAGTATATAATACAGCACTGTATCTGAAGCCATTTGTAAAGAAATTACAAAAAAATGATATGTAACTAGTAATGGTATCACTGAAATAAACAATTTCAACAAGATGGTTACTTAGGAAAGGTTAATATTAATTTGAATTAATAAATTGTAGCTTAGTTGTTTTTAAAGAAATAATTTTCTTAGAAGGTCAAACAAGGTTTTTACTACTTTTCCATCCTCATCACCCACTACAACCTTGCACATTCTTCAGGGATAGATACCATGTCTTTTTCATTTGTTTTGAAGGTTGGTGAATGGGCAGTAAGTGTTGGTAGAATTAGTTAATGTACACTGGACTTTAGCCATGCTGATCTATTTATAGTTCTCCACATATGTCAAGTTTTTCTCTTCTCTCTGCTTTTGCATGTGCTTTTTTCTCTGCCTGGAATTCCTTTCCCTTCTTCTTTGCCTGACACACTCCTACCCATCTTTGAATCTTAAATGTCACCTTTTCTAAAATGCCTTTTCTTATCTCACCAAGCAGCTTGAAGTTATCCTTCTTTATATGCAATTGCACTTTTTCCTCTATTTATACCTCTACTATAGACACTGCTATAACAATTTTTTTCCTTGTCTGTTTGCCCTGTTGTACTGTGAGTCCAAGGAGGGAGGGACTCAGTTTTGTGTATTTTTGTAGCCCCAACATCAAAACACAATACAGATTAGTGCATAGGATTTGCTTAATTTGTGGCTAATGAAGTTAGTAAATGAATGCTTGAAAAGCTCATTGGAAGGGGGAAATAAATTAAAAAAAAAAAAAAAAAGCTTGAGGGTAAAGAGGAGCCTGTGGAAGAGGCAAGGGGAAAATGAGGGTATGCACAGGGTATTTTACTTATGTAAATGGACCCACTGCATTGGAGGCTTTTTGCATGTAATTGGTGAAAAGTAAGACCAGGACTAAAGATTGGTATCAGATGGTGAAGGATTTTGAGAATTAGGTCAAGGTATTTGACCTTTATTCCATATATAATGTGGATGTGAGGTTTGTGAGTTTTCGTTGTTCTTTAGCAAAACAGTCTTGATAAAAGTGATGTTTTGGGAATATTAATTACATTGGCATGTGGGATAGATTTGAGGTAGGGGAAGGTAGTGGCAGGAATGGCAAATGTATTTGCCTGGTTTGATCTGAGCATGGGATATTATTTTTACCAAATATTAAGGTACTTCTTAAAAATTAATAGACAAGTCATATTCAGAAAGTAAAGCAGAACATTATTGTATCTTTAGGGTTATCATAATAAGTACCAGTTGTCATTGGATTGTTGGTGTTTAAAAGAGCAGTTTAAAAGAGAATTCTAGTTGCTGGGAAATTCGATAAACCAACTTTTCAGCATCTTTCATTTGTGTAGGTCCACCATCACCATCATTAGTTCACAAACGTAAAATTTTGAATTATATGTAGATTATTAATTTATCATTAATTTATGGGAAGGAACTTTTTGCAACTTCATTATTGAGTTCACTTTTTTAAAAAACAAGCTGTGGAACTCAGCACTTTGGTTTGAGTAATTTAATGACTTTTTTTTCCTCTATTCTTTTAAAACTATGTGAGATAGAGATTAGTGGGGATAAGTACATACACATATGATGTAAACAGATTGAATTGAAGATGAATGCACCTATTTGATACCTTTAGAATTCTTTAGTTTGTGACTTGAGGTTATGAAAAGGGATTGTTTGGGGAGGTTGCTCAGGAGTGAGAGAATGATTAGTGTGCTTAGGATCATATATTATTAAAATTCTTCTGGAAAAACTTTACCATTACTTGAAATCTTATTTTGACATTAAACTGATGTGGTTTGGTTTGGGACAGTTCTATAATTTTCCCATTTGTAAGTAATTTTTAAAAATAGTGAACACCAAGGTAAAGACTGGTAAGAATTGGCTTCTACCCTGGCTTGAATTAATCTGTGAAGAAATACATAACTGGCAACATAACAACCACAAATAAAGAGGGTCAGGTACTGCCCAATGATGATAATCCATCATTTAGAATGATGTTCATTTTTTTCAAGCTTTCCTATCTGTAACATAGAAGGCAGTGGTTTGTTTTTGCTTATAGGAGATTGTAACATGAACAAAATGTGGAGCTCTGTTCACGGTGTTCAGAGCAGATTCAGAAGTATAGTCAACGGATTCAATCAACTATTGATAGGAAATATTTGGGGAAGAAATTGCATTTGTACTGAACATGTGCAGCTTTTTCGCCATTGTCATTATTCCCTAAACAATACAGTATAACAACAATTTACGTAGCATTTATGTGTTAGGTGTTATAAGTAATCTAGAGATGATTTAAAGCATATGGGAGGATGTGCTTAACTTATATGCAAATACTGTGCTGTTTTATATAAGGGATTTGAGCATCTGCAGTTTTTTTAATCCATCGGGATTCCTAGAACCAATCCCCCTTGGTTCCAGGGGACCTGGATACTGAGGGACAGTTGGATTACCTTTGTTATCAATAAGGAGGATTCAGCTTTGCAACTGCAACCTGAATTAAGGACAAAACTTATCCCATTCTTTTCATTGAATCATTACAAGGACAAGGAGTTTAAACTCCTAATGAAAAAGAAATACAAATGGCCAAGAAATATATGAAAAAATGTTCAACATCATTAGCAATTAGGGAAATGCAAATCAAAACTACTCTGAGATTTCATCTCACACCAGTTAAAATGGCAGTCATCAAGAATACAAATAAGAAATAAATGCGAGATGATGTGGAGAAAAAGGAACACTTTTTCAGTGTTGTTGGCATTGTAATTAGTACAACCACTATGAAAAACAGCATGGAGGTTCCTTAAAAGACTAGGCATGGAACCACCATATGACCCCACTATACCACTCCTCACTATTTATTCTAAAGTGATACAGTGATACATGCATATCTGCTTATAGCAGCACAATTCATAGTAGCCAAGTTATGGAACCAACCTACATGTCCTTCAATGGATGAATGGGTAGAGAAAATGTGGTATATATACACAAGGGATGGTATATATGCACAAATGGTATATGTACACAAGTTTTATTCATCTATAAAGAAAAATGAAATTATGTCATTTGTAGGAAAATGGATAAAATTATTTTATCCATAGATAAAAGTGGATAAGTGAAATAAGTCAAACTTCAAAGATCAGGGTTGTATGTTTTCTTCATGGGGAAGCTAGAGAGGAAAAAGGAAAAATGGGGGTAGATCTCATGAAATCAAAGGGAGATCAGTAGAGGAAAGGGACCAAGATGTGTGAGATGCAGAGGGAGGGTGAAGTACTGGGGAGTGATATTGACCATATTATATTGTTATATTGTGTACACGCACGAATATGTAACAATAAATTCCATTTATGGGGGAAAAACTAATGAAATATCAAATCCCCTTTCATTGAATAATTTGGGATGATTGACTAAGAGCTGACTGGTTGTTTTACAAGGATCCTTAGGTCAGCATTTTCAAACTGTTAATTTCATAGACTGCAGAAAAAGTGTTCTATACTTATGTTTGGTTGGAAACTTTGTTGTAAGAGTTAAGCATGGTTCTTTTCCAAAAGTACTTTTTTTTGTGGGGTGGGTACCAGGATATTGGACTCAGGGGCATTCAACAACTGAGCCACATCCCCAGCCCTATTTTGCATTTTATTTAGAGACAGGGTCTCAGAGTTGCTTAGTGCCTCACTTTTGCTGAGGCTGGCTTTGAACTCCTGATCCTCCTGTCTCAGTCTCCTGAGTTTTTTGGGATTACAGGCGTGTGCCACCACGCTTAGCCCTGAAATACTTCTTGAAACTAATATGTTTATAATGTGTATTGTGACTGCCCACAGAGTTTCCCAAATATATTTGAGCACACACTGTCCCATCTCTTCCACTCTTGGCCTTACCAGGCCCCAGAAGACACATTCACTTAACAGGGTTACTATGAACAGTTCTAGGAAATGCTGTTGTCAGTAAACAAACTTGTAAATAAAATGACCCAACTGGGATGGTCTTGAAAATGCTTACCTTACTGAGATAGATGTGAAGGCCCATAGTTCACTCAATTTTAAGGTGTGTGGAAAATGTGATTGATCACAGACAACTTGACTGAAAGAGTGAGGAGCCAAATTTTCTTCTTCTTTTTTTTTTTTTTTTTTGGTATTGGGGATTGAACCCAGGGGCACTCCACCACCGAGTCACATCCCAAGCCCTATTTTGTATTTTATTTAGAGACAGGGTCTCACTGAGTTGCTTAGGGCCTCCCTAAGTTGCTGAGACTGGCTTTGAACTCGTGATCCTCCTCCCAAGTGCTGGGATTACAGGTGTGTGCCACCACACATGGCAAGGAGCCAAATTTTAATGGGTTGATTTATGGTATACGTGGAGGGTAGCAGCAGCTAAATCTTGTTACTATACTGAGGTGGAGTAGAGTACCTTGAGAAGAATCTTTTAAAGTCTAAAGTTCAGGAACCCTGATTGTTGAATTAGCAGATATTTGGTGTGTAGAGTTGTAGGGTTAGGTTACAATACTTTAGTGCAAATTCTTCCTGCTTTTGTCATGTGGTTGCTCTTTGAGAATGTGTTTCAATTAGAGTTATCTTTTATTCTTGAACTTGTGGAATTGCTAGGGTGGTTGCTTCATTTATCCATTAGCTCTTCTTACTTTTCAATATTTTTGACTATATTTGTTTTCCAATATTTTCCTAATATATTCCTTTAAGTGAATATGCAAAGATCACAAAAATGAATTATTATTTATCAATTTCTTATGAAGAACTTTAGCAACAATGAATTCTTCAAGATGACAAAAAGTTTTGTTTTGCAGGAATCTAAGCTGGAAGTGTATACTACCTCTTGACATAATACCCATTCCTTGCTTAAGAAAAACAAAAGAAAAATTGAGCATATTTTAAAAAATTATTAATACAGAAAGCAAGTATTGAGGACATGTCATTAAGTCAGGGTAGATTTAGTTCCAACTTCATAGACTTTCTAATGCCCTACAAGATAACAGTTGATGTTCTAAATTGAGTTAGGATATTGGTTTCACTAATTTTATAGACATTAAATAACAACAGCTTAAATGCAGCACAAATTTGTCTCATATTATAGTCTAGACATAAATCATCCAGAACTGATACTGTAGCTCTGAGGAATCCTTGTGCCTTATTCTTTTGTTTTCAATACATAGTTTATTTCTCAAGGTCTAGAATAGCTGCTCTGTTACCTGCCACCTGACTAGCAGGACAGAGTAAGAGAGAGGAAGTGCTGTTTCTTAAGTGCACAACTTGGAGGTTGTACATGCCTTTTCCATTCATATCCCATTGGGTAGGACTTTGTCACGGAAGGGAGACTGGAACATGTAGCATGAGATTTCACAGAACTTTCATAAAAGTTGATTATGTAGGACTGGGGATGTAGCTCAGTGGTAGAATGTTTACTAGCATGCATAAAGCCCTAGGCTCCATCCCTAGCAAAGCACACATACACACACACATACACACACTCACTAAAGATCATGTAATAAGTCATGAAGGATGTCCTAAAAGTCACAGATAGACCCTGCTAAAATTTGTTGTGGTAAGTGAACACATGCCCCACAAGTACACACATATACTCTGTATACATATATACATCATACATGATATCCTAAGAAATCATGTGTTTATATAGTTAGCAGTCTCTGTCATTCATTATTCTGATATGCTTTTCCAAAGACTGACATGTTTTCTGAATTATCACAAAAAGAATAAACTTTATGTGGTAGAACTTAAGTATATTATATTCTGATTCTCTGTAAATGAGTAATTTATGACTTTAAGAATTAGTACATGAAGTATTCATTTCCCTCAAGATGTATGAATGTGTTGAGTTTCTTAATTAGGGATATATGTGTTTATACATGGGAATATAATGAAAGGTAATATGATTTTATATACAGATACTTGGTGTACAGATTCTTGATCAAAAATAGATGTAATAAAGTAAAAGCAAGTAGTGTTTTTTTAAGAATGAATACTTATAGTTGTTCTCCATGAAAGGAAAAAAATGATTTATGCAGTGGACCACTTAAATTGTAGTATGATCTAGGAGATTATAGGTCTTGTTTCTAGTTTTAAAATTATAAATGTAATTGGTATAGAGGAAAATGTATTCTGATACATACATTTATTTTTATAGACCCACATATTTTTTATATGATACACATGAATGACAGTATCATTTAATATAATAATTCTTACACTGAATTTCAACTAAAACAAATGGAGAAAACAATTTTAACTGCATTTTAAAATACTACTTTACATTTGGGAAGTTTTATAGTTTAGTAAGCACTTTTTCATGTATATATTATTTGATAGAATCCTAAGGTTGTTTTTAATAATACTTAATTTTCTTTTCTGTTTTCCTTTTCCTTTTTCTTATTTTGGTACTGGGAATTGAACCGAGGGGCACTTTACCACTGAGCTACATCCCCAGCCCTTTTATTTTTCATTTTGAGATAGAATCTTGCTAAGTTACTTGGGGCCTTGCTAAGTTGCTGAGGCTGGCTTTGAATTTGAGGCCTTGTGCCTCAGCCTCCTGAATTGCTGGGATTACAGATGTGTGTCACTGGACCCAGCCCATAATACTTAATTTTCTGACCAACGTTTTCATATAATTTCTCTTTAGATATTAGATTTCATGTATTTTAATATAACAATTTTGTCATTCAATTCTAAGAATTATACTTAGAACTGAATTATACTCTTTTATCCACAGGTTAATTTCTAGATAAAGATTTTCAAAGTTCCTTTTTGGTTATTCTAGAATGTTTCTCCTCTTAGTTTAAGAGACAGGCATCTGAAGGGTAAGAGGGGATTGACTAGGTTGCCCAGTCTGACCTCAAATTCCTGCGCTTAAGCCATCCTCCTGCCACAGCTTTCTGAGTTGCTGAGACTATAAGCATGTGCTGCTGTGCCTGGCCTTGGTTATTGATTTTAATTTTATTGTTGTTTACTATGTGAACACACTCCATGTTTTGATGGTTTTATGAGGGTTTTTTTTTTCTTTTTTTCTGGTGCTGGGGATTGAACCCAGGGTTTTAGTACTCTACCACTGAGCTACAACCCCAGCCCTATTGAGGTATTTTGCAGCCTACTATAAGACTAATTTTCATGAATTTTCTGGGTAAACTCAAAATCCATTTTGTATTTGTTGTAATGTCATACATATTATCACGCTTTCAAAACAGTATTTTCAATTCATTGCTCTTTTTTTTATTGCTTTATCATTTCCAAAGGTATGTTAAAAACCTCCAATAGAATTGTTGATCTATTACTTCACCAGAATTTTCAGCTGTTGTTTTTACATTGAGGCTATAAATATTTCTACCTTATACATTCCTTTTATATTCTTTTTTATTCCTTTTACTAGTATATAGTATCCCATTTGTCTCATATTGTTCCCCCTGTTTTGAATTTTAATTATTTGCTATTATAGTGACTTTCTTTTTGTTGATATTTTTCAGGTATGCTTTTTGGTCTCTTTATTTTCCAATTTTGCTGAATCTTGGTTTTACATTAAATCTAAGAATATATCTTTTGAGTTTAATCCATTGATATTTAATGTGATTATTATTATATTAGAACTTAGCTCTGCCATTTTATGTTATATCCCTTTAGCGTCTAAATTTAATCTCTACGTTGTCTCCTCTCTGCTCAGTACATTCCAAGAATCTTAGCATACTCCCCCTTTGCCATTCCTACTTTCTTGGAATAGGGTGATAAGATTTTTTATTATTTTTATGAGTATACTTTTAAAAAGATAATAATAAATCTTCTAAAATTTTCCCTTCCAAATTTTGAAGTTTTCTTCGGGATTCATTTCTTACTAGATCACATTCCTTAAATCTTCTTTTAAAGAGCTTTATATGGTAACCTTTTGAGACATAGTATGCCTATAATATGTTTATCATTCCCATTTAAATGATAATTTACATGATATAAACTTCTAAGCATATTTTTTCTCTCAATAATTTGAGGATAAGATTTCATTATCCTCTTACTGTCCGCTACTGTTCTAGAGACAGCTGATAGCACTTTGGTCTTGCTTTTTTTATAGGTGATCTTTCCCTCTGTACTTCTTGTTGGAAGCTTTAAATAACTTTTGTCTTTGAAAGACTTAAATTTCATTCATTAGTTTAGGAATGGACTTTTTTTTTTTTTTTTTTTTTGACCTTAAACTCTAAGCCATTTCAACCTTAGACCACATAAAACGAAATCTGTGAAATTCTTGGTTATTATTTTTCCAAATTATTTCTCTTCATTTAGTCTTTTTTGTTCATGAAATTCCTGTTAGGTATATTGACATATACTAATTTCCCTGTATTGCTTTGACTTGGATTTTATATGGTTCATCTTTTATCCCTTTCTGATGCTCTTTGGAACATTTCCTGGATTTAGTCTTCTCCTCCTCACCTTTGTCACCTTCTACTCCTTCCCCTTCTCCCCTCCATTGGGGATTGAACCCAGGGGTGCTTTCCCACTAAGCTACACCCCAAGCCTTTTTTATTTTATAATTTTGAGACACAGTCTTACTAAATTGAGTAGGCTGACCTCGAGTTTACAATCCTTTTGCCTCAATCTAGTCGTTGGAATTACAGGTGTGCATCTCCCTCCCCTGCCGGCTGAACTTAGTTTTAAATACTGCTAAATTGTTCTTATCCATTCTTTAATTCAGATCACTTAAAAATTATTTTAAGCTGTGCATGGATCCTGAACACCTGTAATCCCACCTATTTGGGAGGCTAAGGCAAGAAGAACAATAATTCCAGACTGGCCTTGGTAACTTAGGGAGATCTTGTCTCAAAATAAAATATAGAAGTGACTGGAGATGTTGCTCATCAGTTAAGCACCCCTAATTCTGTCCTCAATGCCTAAACAAACAAACAAAAGTTGACCTTAGTGTAATGATTTTAGACGTGTGTATCCGTGTGTGTGTGTGTGTGTGTGTGTGTATGTATGTGTGTATTTATACCCAATATCTTGTCTGTTCTAAACTACTAAATCCTGCTTCATGTTCTTAATATTTCCCATTTTCTCTAAGGCTGTTTATTATGACTGTTTAAAATTCTTTTCTGCTTCTGTGATTAGGTTATTTCTTGTGAATTCATGTGTGCATGTATGTGTATGTTTGTGTGTTTGCCTCCCTCATATTAATGCTTCTCAGATGTTTCTTTATTTTTTTCTGTTTGTTAATGTTTTGTAATCCTGAGATACTAGTGGTACATTTAGAGAGTGAGAGATGGATGTGGACGGAACTCAGCTGTAATTGGCGGATTGCCCACAGGGGTTCTTGTTTCTTAGGGACACCTCACTGTAGGTATTGCTTACGTCAGGAGGGTACCTCCTTTCTGTTTTGTTTTAGTCCTGTTTATCTGTCACTGCTGATATCTACACTAAGGTGGTATTAGCATAGACAATAATCTGCAGATGAAAATACAGGCTAGTAAAAGGGCACACAACTAGTATCCTAAACTTACTCTCCTCAGCAATGGACTTTGACTTTCCTTGTGCTCTATGCCTACCTATATGTACCTTACTAGTATCTTTGTTCTTAAGTGTCAAATTGAATTCTGAGATCCAGCAATGTTTTAGTGTCATCTCTAGAGGAGATTTTTTTCAGGAAGAAGTCAATAAACCAGCAGATGGTGCTGGTCTTTTACTTTTTCAGGAGACAAACCGATATCTTTCTTCTACAGGAGTGACTGTACATGATCATCAAATTTCTTTAAAAGTTTTCAGAATCTTAAAGTCTTAGAGTGGTTCTATCAACAGATAAGAAGTAAACAAGTACATTTTAACAGTTTCTCTTTCTTCATGCGTAAAATTGTATTCTGGTTACCATACAGTTTGAAAACCTTTTATGATAGTAGTATAATTGACTTTTAAAGTATTGTGATTTATAATAGCTACTGTTTATGAGTGCTTACAGTGTCCTGGGTGTTGTGCTAAGTGTTTTATGTATGTAATGTGGGGTAAGACCAGGATGATTTCTCCAGTGAGAAGTTTTAATTCAGTAAGTTATAAGAATTGTGGATTATTATTGACTCTTTCAGATAAACATTATACTCAAATAGTTTGGTAACAGCGAACTTCATTGAAGTCATAAAATATTTTACCTGTGGAAGAAGAAAATAACTGAAAGAGAAAACTTAAGAGATTGTTAGTATTGAAGAAACAGAGCTATAGAAGTTATGACTTTTACACAATTTATGGATTTTTTTTGTTTTTGTTTTTTGGTTTCAGGGTTATATTTGGGATGATTATAGTTTTTTTAAAAAATATTTTTAGTTGTAGATGGACAGAGTACTTTTATTTATTTATTTTCATGTGGTGCTGAGGATCGAATCCAGTGCATTACACATGCTAGGCAAGCAGTCTACCACTGAGCTACAACCCCAACCCCAGAACCATTTAGTTTTTAGATTATTTAATGTTTATACAAAATTGCAAATAGAAGTAACTGATAAAGCGCTATTCATTGTGTGCTTGTATGATTTATACTCAGATGTAAAAGAGAAAATAAATTAAAAAATTGTTGTAGCTTCCGAAAGCAGTTCGTCATCACCATTTCTCAGTTTATTTATTTAAAACTAGTGCAATTTTAAAATCTATTTTCAGTAATAAACCTTTAGATCTAACCTTTACATTGAAGTCTAATTTTCTGCTCTTGTGCTTCTTGATTTTAGTAATACTTATGAGTGAAATTCAAAGCAGTGATTATATGAGAGAAAATAGATAAAAAAATTGCTGGCTGTATATAGCTAGTAGGTTTTTTCTTTTTTTAGTTTAGAGTTTTCCCTGATGTTTTTTAAATTATGTAAAATTTACACACAATAAAATTTTACCCCTTTTTAGTACTGCTCTGTGAGCAAATGCAAACAGTTGTGTAAGGACCATGAGAATGAAGACCAGAACAGTTCCATCATCCTCAGATTCCCTGGAGTACCTTATAGTCAACCAAACTCGTCCTCTTCTGTCTCCAGCAACTACTAATTATTTTGTACTTTTATAATTTTGCCTTTTTAGGAATGTCATATAAATGAATTTATATAGTGTTTTCAATCTGATTTCTTTTAATTAGTACAATGCATTTGAGATTCATACATTTTGCTTATATCAGAATTCATTCCTTTTTATTACTGCCAAGTAGTATTTAATTTTATGGATATATGGCGGATTCTTTACCATTTCCTAGTTGAATGATATTTGTGTTGGTTGTAGCTCTTGACTATCAAAAGTTATAAACATGTTCACATAAGTTTTTGTGACACATGGTGGCACATGCCTGTAGTCTCAGCAGCTCAGGAGGCTGAGGTAGGAGGATCATGAGTTTTTGTATGAACAGAAAATTTCACTTCCATTTGGATAAATACTGAGGAGTGAAATTGCTGGATTGTACCTTAAACATTTATTTAATTATATGGGAAACTGCTGAATTCTTTCCTTCCTTCCTTCCTTCCTTCCTTCCTTCC
>JAJEJO010049158.1:28441-56474 GCA_020662805.1 Glaucomys volans
CTTCCTTCCCCCCTCCCCTCTATTACCATCCGATCTCCGGATGGTCCTCGCCCCCCCCCCCGCTTTTTTTGTGGTACTGGGAATTAAATGCAGGAGTGCTTTACCACTAAGCTACGTCCCCAGCCCGCCCTATCTACCTATCTTCTAATATCTATTTGTTTATTTTTTTGAGACAGGGTCTTGCTAAATTGCCCAGGTTTGCCTGGAACTTGGAATCCTCCTGTCTTAGACTCCTCTGATTCATTGAGATTACAAGCATGTTCCACCACAACTGCAAAAAAGTGAAACTTTTTAAGAATGGCTGAACCATTTTGTGTTGTCATCGCCGATGTGTGAGAGTTCTCTTTGCTCCTCAATCTTGCTAGTAGTTAATGCTGAATTTAAAAAATTTTAGCTATTTTAAGGCATTTGTAGTAATATCTCATTGTTCTTTTAATTTGCGTTTTCCTAAGTGTCTAATGATGTTGAACTTTTTTTATGTGTTTATTTTCTGATCTGTGTATCTTGTTTGGTGATGTGGCTATTCAAATCTTCTGCCCATTTCTTTTCTGAATTTTTTTTTAAATGAAATTTTGTGAATTTTTAAAATATTCTGGATATAAGTCCTTTATCAGATAAATGATTTGCAGATATTGTCTTACATACTGTTTTGTCTTTTCATTCTCTTTTCATTAAGCTTCATTGAGATATAATTGATAATAAACTGAACATATATAAAGTCTAGAATTTGGTTAAGTTTTAACAGACACACACACACATCTGTGAAAACTGTCACCACAATCAAGATAATGAACATATCCATAACCCTCTTCTACCCTTTGCAATCATTTACTCCTCAGGCAACCACTAATTTGTTAGTCTGTTTCTTTTCATGACTAATTAGTTTGTGTTTTCTAGAATTTCGTATAAATGAAACCATACAGTACACATTGTTTGTCTTGTTTTCTTTCATTCAACAAAATTACTTGAAATTTTTCCTTGCTACATGTAACAAAGTTGCTTCCAGTTTAATTGCTGAGTACTATTCTGTTTTATGGATATGCCCCAATTTGTTTAACCATTCACTTGTTGATAAAGCATTGGGTTATTTCTAGTTTGGGGTGATTACCAAACCACTATGAACATTTATCCACACTTTTTAAAAATAAATTTATGCTTCTCTAGAAATAAAATGGGTGGTTAATAGGGTAGTTGTATATTTAACTATTTAAGGAATTGCCAAACTGTTTTCCAAAATGATTGTTAACATTTTATATTTTTATCAGCAATGAGAAATTGATCCAGTTTAATTCTACATTATTACCAGTACTCAACATGGCTGGTCTTTTTAATTTTAGCCTTTTATAATAACCCTTTTATTTGAGACAGGGTCTTGTTAAGTTACTGAGGCTGGCCTTGAACTTGTAACCTTCCTGACTTAGTCCCCTAAACCACTGGGATTACAGGTGTGCACCACCACACCCAATTCAACATACTTATTTCTCTTCCTTTTGAGCTGTTCTTTGACTCATGGGTTATTTAGAAGTGTGTTATTTTGTTTCCAAATATCTGGAGGTTTTCCAAATATCATCTTTGGGTTAATTATTTCTAATTTTCTTCCATTGCAGTCAGAGAGCATACATCCTTATAGTTTCAGTTTAATTTATTGAGAGTTGATTGTGGTCTTTATTGTCTATCTTTGTAAATGATCTGTATATACCTGAGAAGAAAGTATATTCTCATTTTTTGTTTGGAGTATTCTATTAGTATCAACCAGGTCAGATGGAACCTTGCTGATTTTCCTTTTACTTAGTCTATCAGTTATTGAGAGAGTTGTATTGAGATCCATGACAATAATTATAGATTTGTCTATTTTACTTTGCAACTTAACAAATAGGCATATAAATGTTCAGAATCATAATATCTTAGTTGAATGATTCATATATATGTATATGTATATTTTTTTAAGTTGGCAGTGGACCTTTATTTATTTATTCATATGTGGTGCTGAGAATTGAACCCAGTGCTGTGTGTGTGCTGGGCAAATGCTCTGCCACTGAGCCACAATCCCAGCCCCGAATGATCCCTTTATGACCATGAAATGATCTTCTTTATTCTCAGTAATATTTTTTTCCCCCAGTAGTGGTGAGGATTGAAACAGACCTTGCACATACTAGGCAAACTCTTTCCCACAGAGCTATACCCCCAGCTCCTGATTGAAATTTACCTTGTCTGATAATAATATAGCATTCCAGCATACGTTTTTGTCTAATGTCAGTATGGTATATTTTCCCTATGCTTTTTACATTTAACCATTTGTCTTTATATTTGAAGTGATTTCTCAAAAGTACCATTTGTCCTTTTGTTTTTTCTGATAACTATCTTTTAATTGGAACATTTAAACCATTTACATTTGAGTGCTTAATGTTCCAATTAGGTTTAAATCCACCATTTTTCTTTCTTTCTGTTTTTTCTTTTTCTTTTTCTTTTTTTGTCTTGTCTGTTTGTCTCATATTCTCTCCTATTTGTCATTTGTTCCATTTTCATTTTCTTCAGACTTCTTTTGGATTGAATACTTTTTATGGTTCCACTTCATCTCCTTTGTTTGCATCTTAGCTTTAACTTTTTTTTAGTTACTGCACTCTACTGTCTAATGATCTTACACGTACAATAGTACACTTCTGTTTTATAACTTTGGCCTTTATATTAATCATATATTCTGTATTTGTTGTAAACTAAGCACTATACAATAGTCAAGTTTTAAAAAACTTATCTTTAAAATGTTTAAATAAGAAAAAAATCTTCTATTCTAAATTTTTACTGATTCTCATTCTCTCATTCATTGGTAGTAGATCTAGAATTCTGTAACATCCAAAATTAATATTCCATCTGGTACATCTGGTGAAATTTTAGAAGGCTCACTCAGTTTTTCCTTGGCATTTCACATCCTAATGAAGCTGGTGAAAATTATTTTTAAAAAGCAGTCACTTAAAGTCTCTGGAAATGATCCTAAGAGCATAGAGCAAATGAACATTTATTTAAGAAAATCTAAAACTTGGTAAGAACATTGAAAGTCTATGGTATTTGAACCAAATCTCATTTTTTTCCTCTCCCTGTCCCAGCTCAGTGACATAGAAACTCCATTCCAGATTGGTGTGTCCAAGCACACAGGCTTCTCTGTCCTACTTTCTATCATTTTCAGAGGAGGAGAACATCAGCTACCTGTTCCTGAGCTGCATTCCAGATGAATGGGGCTGAGAGACAGGAACTTACTTATTCTACCTAGTTCCCATTCGTGGAGCAGAGAGGTCCATTTGTGTTTAGCATCACAGATAATATGGGGCCCCAGTCACCCATGACCCAGCTTTAAAAAAGGCAGCAGTTTCACACCGGGATATACAAGTTGTGAAGACCTGAGTTTCCCACTGCCCCTCCCTACCAAGTATTCTGATGCTAAAACTAGGTTGTTACTCAGAAGGGTACCACTGTTCCCAGCTCTAGAGTCATACATAACTCAGAGCCAAGGGTGGGTAGTAGAAATGGACCGTAAAATAGTTCTAAATCTCTTTCCAAAGCAAGTAGCTTCATTTGTAGCAGTATGTGGGGAATTTCAAGCCTAAGAATGTTCTCAAAAACAGGAGAGCATGATAAAAGGCCATTATGAGGAGATTGGGAGATGCATTGGAAGTGAATAAACTGTAGTTTGGCTAGTTTGCTAGAGAAAACCTGAGAAATGAAGAGCTGAGAATCTACTGAAGTCATAATAAATCTCAAAACACTGAGGTTTGAAACTATCCCTTAAAAGCCAGATTTGTTCAGACTAATTTGAAATGATTTATGCTTGAGGACATTGTTAAAACAGTAAGGCAATTAAGCAGCAATTAGTAGTGTCTAACACCTGGGTGTAGTCAAGAAAATAGAAAAAGAACATTGCCAAAACTACTGTCATATAGTGACTTTGG
Organism: Glaucomys volans; assembly: GCA_020662805.1. Classification (NCBI taxonomy): domain Eukaryota; kingdom Metazoa; phylum Chordata; class Mammalia; order Rodentia; family Sciuridae; genus Glaucomys; species Glaucomys volans. Next base: position 32,383 of record JAJEJO010049158.1, read on the forward strand.
GAATAAGACTGTGTCTCAAGAGAAAGAAACTTGGGGAGCTCACACTGAGGGGAGATGGAGGAACAGACTTCTCTAACATAAGCCAGTCAATGAGTAAACAAGTTAATAAGGAACCCCAGAGTAAGGCAACAAATAAGTAACAAACAGTACCACCCTAAGTGGGGCAGCCAGTATCCAGACTGGGTATAACATGTTATCCAGAATGTCTAATCTCTCACAGGAAAACAGATATGCATATAGAGAGAGACAGGAGAGTCTAAGACACAAAACAAATCATTATTTAGGGAAAGAAAAAAAAAAAAAAGCAACATCATAAACTGCCTGTGAACATGACCAGATTTTGGAGTGAACAAAGACTTTAAACAGCCTTTATAAGTATGTTCAGAGAACTTAGGTAAAAAATGATTAAAGAGGTAATGGAAGGTATGGTGGTCATTTGAATCAAGTAGAGAATTCTAATAAAGAGAATGAAATTATAACGGAAGAATTAAATGAAAATTATGGAAGTGAAAAGTAATGAAATTGAAATGAAAAATTCAATAGAGAGACTCAGTGACAGACTTGAATTGGAAGAAGAAAGAATGAACCAATTTGAAAATACATGGAGATCATGCAGAATGAAGAACAGAGCTTCAGACAAATATGTGACGTTATTAGTATACCAAATAGGAACACCAGAAGAGAAACGAACAGAAAACATAATTGAAGAAACAATGAAATTTTCTCTTTTCATCGTCAAGTTTATTGTAAAACATTAATCTGTATATCTTCAGCAAACTCCAAGTAGAATAAACTCGAAGAGATCCACAAATATAGTAAGAATGCTAAAGGTCAAGGATAAGGAGAAAATCTTGAGAGCATCAACTCATAACTTACAAGAGAACCCCAATAAAATTAATAGCTAAATTCTCATTAGAAAGAAGGGAGTAGAATAATACAAATGCTTAAAGCAGAACAAAACAAAACAAAAAACTTGTCAACCAAGAGTCCTGTATCTGGGAAATCTATCTTTCAAAAGCATAGGCAGCAGGCTGGGGTTGTGGCTTAGTGGTAGAACACTTGCCTAGCATGTGTTAGGCACTGGGTTCGATTCTCAGCACCACATATAAATAAATGAATGAAATCAACAACTAAAAAAATTTTTAAAAAACATAGGCATAATAAAAACATTCCCAGATGAACAAATCAAGAGAATTTGTTGCTAGTAGACCTGTTGTATAGGAAATACTGAAGGAAGTTCTTTGGGATGAAAGCATGTGACCCCACCTGGTAATTCTAATCTGTAGAAATAAAGAGCAACAGTAAAAGTAATTAGGCAATTATAAAAGACAGTATAAATGCATATTCTATTAGCTAATTTAAAATTGTATAAAACAATATCTATATATTTTGTGCCTATAATATATACCAATGCAATATATTTGGCAACTACCCCATTAAGGACATTTGTTGGAATAAAAGAGTGTTGAGCTAAGGAAATGACTGTAGGTAGTAGGTAACTTCAGCCCAGAAGAACAAATGAAAAGGATCAGAAATAAATATGAGGTTTATATGACAGAAGCTTTCTGTACTCTCCTTTTTTGCAGCTTTTTAAATTAATGAAACTGCAAAATAATAATGTCTTGTCAAGTTTGTAGCATAGAGGTAATGTATATACCAGTAATGGCATAAAAAGGAAGAAAAAGGAAGTAGAGCACTACAGGAAGAACATTTCTGTATCTCATTTGAATTAAGACAGTATAAATCTTAAGCCAAATCTGTTGAACTAAGATGTATATGGGAAGCTCTACAGTGAAAAACTCAAGAATATAGTAGAAAGAATCACTAAAGAAATTAAAATGCTACTTTAGGAAATATTCAGTAGCATACACATGTAATCCCAGTGACTCAGGAGGCTGAGGGGGGAGGATCTCAATTTCAAGGCAGTCTCAGCAACTTAGCAAGATCCTATATAAAAAATAAAATAAAAAGTTTTGGGAATAGAGCATAGTAGTAGAGAGTCCCTAGGTTCAATTCCCAGTACAGGGGATGGGAGAAAGAAAATATTCACTGAATACAAAAGAAAGCATTAAAGAGGAATAGAGAAAATAAACGAGAAATAAAATGACAGATATAAGTTCAATTATATCAAAAATGGCTAAATGTAAATGGATTAAATAATCCAGTAAAAAGGCAGAGATAAAAAGTTCAACTATGTGCTCTATAGGAGACACACTTTAGATTCAGAGATATAAATAGTTTGAAAATCAAAGGATGACAAGATGTTTAATTCAAATGGCAACTTTAACAAAGCTGAAGTAGCTATCAGGCAAAATAGACTTTAAAACAACAAAAAATACGACTGGAGATAAGTGGGGACATTTTATAGTCTTAATAATATCAGCTCACTAAGATAACAGTTATAAACAAGTGCATCTAACAAATATGCATCAAAATATGAGAAACAAAAATTGACAAAGGGAAAAACAGACAATTCCAAAAATGGTTATACCCTTCAATACCCTACTTTTAATATTTGAGAAAAAGAAATAAGCAGATGATCAACAAGGAAATAGAAGACTTGAAGAGCACTATTAACCAACTAAAGCTATAGAACATTCTACCCAACAATGGTAATATTTTTCTGAAGTTCATGTGGAGCATTCTTCAGGAAACACCATGTCAGACTGTAAAACAAATCTCAGTACGTTTTACAAAGAAAGAAATAAAGAAATGCTTGTTTTCAAACCACAGTGGAATGAAGTTAGAAATCAAAAAGAATTTTGAGAAACAGATATGTTATAATTAAGCAGCGTATTCCTGAATTTATCGAAAAGTCAAAGGAAGAAATTAGAAGTTAGAAAATACTATGAAATTAATGACAATGAAGACAAAAAAATATATAACGTGGGTATTAAAGTAGTGTTAAGGGAAATTAGCTATAATGTGTATTAAAAAATAAGATCTCAAATCAGCAACCTGTCATCCACCTTAAAACACAGGAAAAAGAAGCAAAAAAACCTAAGCAAGTAGATGAAGGAAATAAAGATTCAAACAAAAGAATGGAAAAATGTAGTCAGGCACAGTAATGCACATCTTTAATCCTAGTTATCTGGGAGACTGAGACAGGAGGATCTTGAAGAGAAAAAAAAAAAAGCGAAAAATCAGTAAAACCAACTGCTGGTTCTTTAAAAATACCAAATTTGGCAAAACTTAGATTGACCAAGGCTGCAGGGGCGGAGGGTAAAGTCAGATTATTGGAGTCAAATGAAAGAGGAGACATTGCTACCTGTATTATAGAAATAAAAAACATTATAAAAATAGAATAGTAACAGTTGAATGCCAATGCATTAGATAACTTTGATGGCATAGACAAATTCCTAAAAAAAGACAAACCGCCTAAATTAAATTAACTGGAAAAACAAACAAACAAAAAAACCCCAGAAAACCAAAAACTAGACAATGTGAATAGACCAATAACAAGTAAACTGATTGAATTACTTAAAATAGGGGGAAGAAATGCCCTTGAAGGGCATCAGATGATTTTGCTAATGAGTTCTTCCTAAATTCAAAAGATTAAAAATTATTGCCAATTCTTCACAAACTCTTGCAAAGAGTAGACATAGTTGCCGGGCGTGGTGGCGCACACCTGTAATCCAAGTGACTCCGGAGGCTGAGTCAGGAGGATCATGAGTTCAAAGCCAGCCTTAGCAACTTAGCGAGGCCCTAAGCAACTCAGTGAGACCCTGTCTCTAAATAAAATACAGAATAGGGCTGGGGATGTGGCTCAGTGGCCGAGTGTCCCTGAGTTCAATCCCGGGTTCCAAAAAAAAAAAAAAAAAAAAAAAGATGCAGGGCTGCAAGGGAGCCTTCCGGTGTTGCTGAATTAAACAGACTTCTGAGGCATAAAATCAATATTAAAAGAAAAGAAAAAAGTACATATTTCCATAGAAACTTTCAGAATGGAAATCAGTGACAATAATACATGTAAAAAGAATATGCTGAAAATTGTAATCATATAAAGAAAAAAAGCCAATGTTCTAAAAGTTCATGGTGTAGAAAATATATATATTGTGTAGAGATGTTACTTTAAATAATAGCAAAAGGAATTTTGGTTTTGAATACCTATAATAGTACTGTTAATCTATTTGAGGTTGCTTATTTTTACTTATAGTGTAATAAGTGTTAATGCTCTAACGTATCCGTAATGATTGAAGTCCTATTGAAATGATAGTGTATTATGATACATACGACATAGAAGATACAAAAACTTCACATTTACAAATCTGTGCTATCTTTGGTTGCCAAATCTTGGGCCTTGCTTCCTAATGATGCAGAAGTAGTACTTTAATATTGATTTATTTCAACTAGTGACTTTAATTTTTCTCTCTAGGAGTTATATTTTTCGTATTCAGGTTATACTTCTATACTCTTAATTAATCTAATCCCTAATTCTCTTTCAATATAGTATTACATGTATTATTTTTGTTGGACTAATTTATTTGTTAAATGTTAACTTACACCTTAAGCTAGCATTGTTGTCTTGGACTGTAAGGTCCAAGGTATAGTTACCATTCTCTAAATTTCATATTATAAGAAATAAGTAAAATTTTTAACAAGCCAGCAAGTTTGCTAATAACAATTGTTAAAACCCCAAAGTCTGCCTGGTATTTCTTTTTTAGAGATTGACTTATAGATTCAATATGTATAGATGGCAGAGATAAGGATAACTGTATGTTTTTGGTTTCCTCTTTTTCATTTTACTCCTCTCTAGCCTTCATAATTCTGGATAGAGGCCATGGATATACTCCTGTGTAAAAAACGAATACTCTTAAGTTAGATGTCTGTTAGTACTATTTAGTAGTACAGATATATAGGTAGTTAGAAAAGGCAGGGAGGAGAAAAAGAGAGAAAGAGAAAATACTTTGAAAGAGTAATAGTAATAAAATGACTGTAGGACCTGAATTGATTAGTATTTGCTTTAAAGTTATATATAGTATATGTCAGCCTGTAAACATAAATAAGCAGTTTACTGCATGTTTATTTAATTCAGTAAGAAAATCAGTTTTTTAGGGCTTCTATTTAATAATTGTTATTTAAATTAATTTTTGAATTTTAATAAATTGCTTTATTTACGTAATAATTTATATTTTAAAATTAAAACTAAAATAATATTTAATCATTCAGATTTAACCCTTTGGAAATAATGTGCTAGTTTTTCATTACAAAGGTAGCATTCATTATAGTAAACCTGGGAAAATCTGTAAAAGTTTCTGAAAGAAACTGTAAATTACATGTGATTGTGTCACTCAGAAATAATCACAATGTTTTGATCTATTTCCTCTCAGTCTTCTTCCTTTTTTTTTTTTTTTTTTTTTGGAACTAGGGATTGAACTCAGGGACACTCGGCCACTGAGCCTCCCCAGCCCTATTTTGTATTTTATTTAGAGACAGGGTCTCACTGAGTTGCTTAGGGTCTCACTGAGTGCTTAGGGCCTCGCTAAGTTGCTGAGGCTGGCTTTGAACTCGCGATCCTCCTGACTCAGCCTCCCAAGTTGCTTGGATTACAGGCATGCACCAGCACTCCTGGCTACCTCTTAGTCTTCTTAAAAATGATTTTTAAAATGGGGATCACTCCTGTCCTCCTGTATTATTTTTTTAACACAAAACCTTTTCCATATTTTTAACTAGTTTTCAAAGCTTTTTTCAAAATTACGTCATAATTTTTTTCATACTGTCAGACATTTAAGTTACTATTTTACTATAGTAATTTAAATTATGCAGTGAACCTTCCTGTCCTTAAATCTTTATATAAATCTGTAAATCTTTATCTGTATTTCCTTCTAGATTCCTAGAGAGGGAATTACTGAGTCAGAGAAAACAGTTGTTTTCAATATTCTTAATATGTATTGCCAAAGTGATATTCGAAAACTTTGATCCAACTTAACCTCTACTGGCAGTGGGTAAGGTGAAAATTAAATATTCTTGTCAGCACTCTCTCGTTATTGCATCTAAAGAAATCACCACGATTTCATTTGTGAAAAATTGTAACTTTTTCTATTAAATATTGTTAAAATAAAAATATTTTGTTATAATTTAAAATAGATCTTTCAGAAAAATCATTCTTGAACTTTAACAATTTAAATTCGAATACTGAAGTAGAAAGTTGTCAACAGATTTGGAATTATTTGGTCATTCTGGCTGGGGGGTCCATTGGGGTTCATCATTTGATTAATTGATGTAAACTTAAATTTCAAGTTCATCTTGCCTCTGATAATTACAGTGATTTTTACTGTAATATTCTGGGTTTTTTTTTTTTTGAACCCAGGAGGCTCTTTAGCACCGAGTCACATCCCCAGACCTTTTTAACATTTTATTTAGATAGAGTGTCTTCCTGAGTTGCTTTGGGCTTTCTTAAGTTATTGAGGCTGGCTTTGACCTTGTCATCCTCCTTCCTCAGCCACTGGGATTATGCTGTTATCTTTTAGTTTTGCTATATCAACTAGATTTGACTGACAGTTTCATTAAAATTATTATTGAAAACAGTGTAGCTAAAAATAAGAGAAAATGAATACTGAGAAAATATTTTTCCTGTATGGAAAAATATTTCCAGGTTCCTGCTACTTTATCAAGTTTTAGGAATAGCAATTATTATATAGAAGTTTAAGAGCACTGCTTTGAAATTTGATTCCTTAGTGTTTTTTCTTTTCTTTTGTTTTTTGGTACTGGGGAATGAATCTAGGGGCATTTAACCACTGAGCCACATCCCCAACACTATTTTGTATTTTATTTAGAGACAGAGTCTCACTGAGTTACTTAGGGCCTCACCATGTTGCTGAGGCTGGCTTTGAACTCAGGATCCTCCTTCTTCAGCCTCCCAAGCTGCTGGGATTAAAGGTGTGTGCCACCATGCCTAGCTAATTCCTTAGTGTCTTATTAACGTTATGCCTCTTTGCCAGATGCAGTGGCGCCCACACCTGTAATTCCAGTGAGTTTGGAGGCTGAGGCAGGAGGAGCAAACAAAGTTCAAGGCCATCCATCCAGCTTCAGCAAGTTATTGAGACCCTGTTTTAAAATAAAAAATATAAAGGTCTGGGATGTAACTCAGCGGTAAAGTGCCCCTGGGTTCTGTCCTCAGTAACGGAAACAAAACTATCAAATATCTATCAATCAATCAATCAATCAATCATGCCTCTTGTTTTCAATGTTTATAACAGATAAGTTGTCTAACTTTTAGGTGTGTTTCCTTATCTTTTAAATGAAGATTTAAAACACTTATTTTAAGGATTGAAAAACCTAATACGTGTATTTAGCAGAGTACCTGGCATTTCAGAGTTGCTAAAATGCTAGCCATAATTTAATAGATTTTGATGCATTTATTCATTCAATAAGTATTTACTGAGCATTTACAGTGTGCCAAACACTTTGTAGATATTGAGGATACATCCATGAAACTGACAAATCTCTGATGGAACTTATATTAGGGGTAATTAGGAATGATTTTATCTTGCAAAATTAGAGTAACTGTAAAGAGTGTTTAAAACTTGGACTTAATGACTTTGTATGAATGAATGACCTTGTAAGTGAGTTAAAAAATGACCTCTGCCTGTTAGAGGAGGAATCTTTCCACTGTTTTGTTTTCTGTTCAATTTTTACTCATATGAAAAGTGATATGATTTATATCCGTTTTCATGGTAATATGTCTTAGAATTAATGTTGCTATAATTATTTCTCCAAGAAAGGAAGAAGGAATTGCTTCATTGAGAACTAACCAATAGAGTACAGAAGCTCCTCAGTTTGTAATGATTATGTCTCAAAAAAACTATCATAAATTCAAAATGCATTTAATATCCTTAACTTACCAAACGTTATAGTTCAGCAACAAGGTACATTGTTGAATACCAATTTTTTTTTGCCTTATGCTCTTGTGGCTGACTGGGCACTGTGGCTCACACTTCTGTCTGGCATCGCAAGAGTACCACGTACTGATATCGCCAGCCTGGGAAGAGATTAAAATTAAGAATTTTGAATTCAAAATTCAAAACAAAGTATGGTTTCCACTGAGTTTATATCATTTTAGCATCATTGAAAAGAAATCTTCAGATGGACTATAATAACTGGGGAACTATCTTGGTCAAATACTATAATACGCTCACCTTATTCATGATTTCCCCTGCCCCAGTTAGTCACCCACTCAAACTATTAGACAATTCCAGAAATTAACACTTTATAAGTTTTAAATTGTATGCCATTCTGAGTAGCATGATGAAATTTTGTGCTGTCCTATACCCATCCTGCTCAGGACATGAATTATTTTTATTCATTGTATTCACACTGTGTACACTACCTGCCTATTAGTCACTTATTAGCTGTCTTGGGTACAGATTAAATGTAGTGTTAGTGCAGTACTTGTATTCAAGTAGCCCATATTTAGCAGTCTAATGCTGTGCCTCATTTCATCTCATCATGTAGGCCTTATTATCTCACATAATCACAAGAAAAAGGGGAATAAAGTATAATAAGACCTCTCATTAGGCCCCACCTCTGAAAGTTTTCACCATCTCCCATTGGTACTACAGTCTGAGTATCAAGCTTTTAGAAATGGACCTTGAATGGATGCCTCTCTGAAGTATAGCAGTTATATAGTTCATAAGATATATATACCCACACACCCATACACACATTCTAAAAGTAATTATTTATTGAAGTAATCTCGAAGTTAAGTTAGGTACAATATGCTAATTTCAGAATGAAGTATTAGCATCAGGATTCATAACAAAAATCTAATATTTCAATATTAAAGATACATTTCCCATATTTTCATATTTTGTCCTTAATTCTGAATTCTAAATGTTCCAAATTATTTTACGTGTTAATCTTCTATATATTTTGAGCATATTAAACTTTTTTTTAAAGAAATATCTTCTTAATTGTAACCTGAACTACTACTATGGAAAGTCTCCATCGTTGGTATATAGGAAAGGTACCTTTCTAGTGCTTGTAGTATATGAAAATATACTTCCAAATTTATAAGAAAGATATTTAGTCAACTTTTTCACTGCTGACCAGAACAACTGTAGAGGAGGAAAAGTTTATTTGAGGGCTCATGGTTTCAGAGGTCTTAGTCCGTAGAAGGCTGGCTCCATTCCTCTGGACCGGAGGTGAGGCTGAACATCATGGCAGGAGAGTGTAGCAGCGGCAAGCAGCTCACATTGTGTGGTCAGGAAACAGAGTTTCTACTCTGCAGATACAAAATATGTACCTCAAAGCCACGCCCCCAAATCCAACCCCCTCCAGCTACACCCTACCACTTCATTTACCCCTCAGTTAATCCCTGTTGGGATTAATTCACTGATTGGGTTAAGACCATTATAACCCAATCATTCCTTCTCTGAACAATCTTGAATTGTCTTAAATGTGAGCCTGTTGGGGGACACCTCACATCCAAACCATAACAAGGTATAAAATGTTGATTATATTTTAGATAATCAGTGATCATCATTTGCTAGCCTTTCATTATGTATCCCAAGATTTCTTTTTAGACAAAAATAAGGAAAATTCACTTTAGCTACTAATAGCTAATTTTTCTTAGAAGTAAGTACTTTTATGTTTATGCCTTGGATCAATTTGAAAGGCCTTACCACAGTTGCAGTTTTCAGGCTTTAAAAAAATGGAGAACTCTGCTTATTGAATATGATTGATCTGCTCATTCTGCCTTGAATTTCTTAGGGTAGAACTTCATAAACTGCCCTATAACATATGAACCTTTTCAGTATCCTAGAAAAGCTGCATATTGTATCCTAGTTTAAGAAATTCACTGTGTGTATTAGTATAGTTCTAAGTACTTTTAGCTGAGGAACCTGTTTAAACCAGTATTTCTTAGTTAATTGACCAAGAAATCCTTGAGTACCAGAAAGCTGTCTCTGAAGATATTGAGAAGCTCATACTTTGTAGACCAGTTTTAGTACCACTATTCTTGTATAAAACAAGATTCACTGCTTCCTTAGTAGCTGTTAAATGACTAGACAGGGAAGTGTATACAAGTTAAAGAGAATTAAAGGAAAATCTGAGAATAAAGGATTTAGTAAGTTTTTAAAAGGAAGAGAGTAGGTTTTAAAGATGACTAATAAAAGGGCTATAAATTGAAATGGCAGAATTAGAGTTTCGCGTATGCTATGGCATTTCTTTTAGAAAGAACAGAGTTTGTAATGTAATATGGAAATAAGCAGCATTAAAGTTTATATTGATAAGAGTTTGAATGTGTAATTTATAGTTATTAATATTAACTTTGCCATTTTATAAGAAAATGAAATTCTATCCATTCTAAGTATTTATATTATTTTTGGTAGGCAGCTATTAGATTAGAGCTTGTAAACCAAAATACAGATGAATTGATAAAGCCAAATGTTGTTTTCCTTGGAATATAAAATAATATGGAAACTTACTATTAAGTATACTTTAGAAACAAAGATAGGAAACAAACATACACGATTAGCAATAAGAAGTTGTATATTTTGAGGAGATTTAAAAACATGAGAGGTCTACAGAATAAAACTAATAAATATAAGCATCTAAATAAAACATTGACTTCTTCCCCCGCCCCCTTTGGGGTACTAGGTACTGGGAATTGAACTTAGGGGTACTCTACTACCAGGCTACAGCCCCAGCCCTTTTTAAAAGTCTGTTTGTTTGTTTGTTTTTTTTGTTTGTTTGTTTAGGCACTGGAGATTTAACCTAGGAATGCTTTACCACTGAGCTACATCCCCATCCCTATTAATTATTATTTTTTTAATTTTGAGACAGAGACTCATTTGCTTAGAGTCTTGCCAAGTTGCTGATGCTGGTCTCAAACTTGTGATCCTCCTGCCTCAGCCTCCTGAGTCTCTGGGATTACAGGCAAGCACCATCAGGCCAGTGTTCTAAAAATTTTTTGAGAAAAGGTCGAAGTTGCCCAGGCTGACCTTGAACTTGCAATCTTCCTGCTACAACCTTCTGAATTACTGGGATTATGGGCATGTACTGCTAGACCCAGCTTAAAAACTGACTAATGGTGGCATTTTAATTTGTGGAGGAATTTAGCAGATATTTAAATTTATTAGGGGTTAAATAACCTTCCTGAGTACTTACGTATTGATAAGTTACAGAACCAGGACTCGAACTAAAGTCCGTTTTGTTATAAGGGTCCACAGACTCAACTGTTGGGTCTTTTCTCCCTGACACAGAAAAGAAGCTCAAAGGAATAAATCAAAATTGAAGGGGTCAGAGATGAGTCTTAGTTAAAAAAAAAAAAATCTGAAGTTTAGAAAAAAGATATAAAGCACCTTGATTAATTTTTTGAAAAATTAATTATGCCAGCATTATGCCAAATTATAAGTCTGAACAGCCTCAATTATGATTGTAGGTAAATAACTAAATACAAAATTAGCTTATCTAACCCAGGCTCAATGGCTTAGACTTGTAATTGCAGCTACTCAGGAGGCTTTTGAAGCAGGAGGATCCTAAGTTTGAGGCCAGCCTGGGCAACTTAGCAAGACCCTGTCTCAAAAATAATGATTATAATAATTTAAAAAGGGATTAGCAATGTAGTTTAGTGGTAGAGTGCCTGTGGATTCAGTCCCTAGTACTTTGCAAAATTAGCTAATCTATTTAACAGCAATACAAAGAGGAACATATCATCATATGTAGGGGGCTATGATAGGAATGTAAAAATTGTTGAAAATCAGGAAATATGAAAAAGATCTGTAACCTCAGTAAATAGTGAAAAGAAATTGATAAATTTCATTTCTAATTTAAAGGAACACAATAATGCTAGAAATAAGACTTCCTTAAATTGGTAAAGAGTATTTCATCCAAAGGTCATTCTTATGAAGTCCTTCCTACTAAATAGTCAAGAAAGATATTCTGCATCATCTTTTTTATAGAATGTTGTTTTGGAAGCACCAGTGAATAAATTAAAAAAAAAAAAGTAAGTAAAAGACTAGAAAAGAGAAAATTATCACCACTTTTTGGTTAAATATTAAAGCAAGATACAATGGGCCAGGCCCAGTGGCACATACCTGTAATCCCAGCAACTCAGGAAGCTGAGGCAGAAGAATTACAACTTTGAGACCAGACTAGGCAACTTGGCAAGACCCTGTCTCAAAATAAAGAAAAAAATATATATTAAAAAAGGGCTGGGGATAAGGTTCAGTGGTTAAACTTCCCTTGGTTCAATTCCTGGTAAAAGAAAGGAAGAGGTGGTAAGGGTAGGGGTGGGGAGGGGGAGGAAGGGAGGGAGGGAGGAAGGAAAGAAGGAAGGAAGGAAGGAAGGGAGGGAGGAAGGAAGGAGAAATAATGGGAAAACTACAGAATCTAATGAGAGAATTCTATAGAGTTGAAAGGAAAAAGTTTATCTTTTCCTTTCGATGGTGCTAGCAATTCTAATTAAAATTAATAGTGGATTCATTTATTGTAATAATATAGAAGAATAAATATAATGAGAAACATGTTAAGACCTGTATAAAGAAACTTTATAGAAGATCATAAATGATGACTTAAATGGAATCTGTCCTATTCCTCATTGAAATTAATATTTTAAATAACTATTTCCCTCAAGTTATTTTATAAATTTAAGGTAATTCCAGTAAAAATTTCTTAGCCCTTTCAATTTATGGAGATGCTTTTCTGTTTTCTAGCATCAGAAGGGTAACTTCCACAAGTTGACACTAAATTACTTTTTGAATTAATGGAAATTTATTCCAAAGAAATTATAGGAAAAATGCAAAAATGACTGTATATAGATATTTATGACAGTTCTGTTTATGTTAAGAAAATGGAAAACAACCTGTCCATTTGAAAGGTGACTGAGAATATTGTGCTACTGATAAAAAGGATAATGAGCTGTAAATGCAATACTTTGTGTAGTTTTAACATATGGTGTGTGTGTGTGTGTGTGTGTGTGTGTGTGTGTGTTGAGAGAGAGAGAGAGAATTGAGTATGACAATGGAAGATATAGAACAGTTTTTGCTGACTCTGGCTACATGTTAGCAACACTTAGAAGATTTGAAATAAAACAAAAAGCATTGGTGTGGATATCTCACATCCAGAAAATTTATCTTTTTTGCTCTGAGATAGAACCTCAACATTGAATAGATTTTAAAAGTGTGCAAGTGATACCAGTGTGCAGTTTGGGTAAGACACTGGTTTAAAAAAATTTTGCACTAAGCTGGTAGCAGTGGTCACTTCCCAGTGGTACAGGATAACAATTCACAACTTGCTTCCAAAAATTATGTAAAGGTCCAGGGAGTGGGGAGGTCTAAAACGTAGTTATGATAGAAGAAAAATGAAATGAGCAAAGCAAATTCTTGCTCCCTGTTAATTTGTTAATTCAGTTATTTTATTGAAGCAACAAAAATTAGGAAATAAGATGAAACCTCATCTTTAGTTTTGTTAGTATGCCAGACTTATTTTTTCCTCTATATCTTTCATGGCATTAATACAATTCCTTGGTAGAGTGGTCAACGTGGGATGAAATATTTCAGCCTAAAATAGAACCAGCATATAAGTAAACCATGTGTTTTGCTTACTTTATTGAGTCAGAGATTGCTTGTACATTTTATTACATGATTATAAATTTTATTATTTGCTACCTTAAGTCTTAAGGCTAGTGAAGTTATGATAAAGAGAAAGATTACTAAAAGTGAATCTTCATAAATGTATATAACCCATTATTTATTTTGAGATACTAAAAATGGGCAAATGGGACAACTTAGCTATAATTTATTAATTGAAAATCAGTATTTGGAAATTGCCTAATATAAAATTCATAAATTATAACACTGATTTCCTATAATTTCATTTATTTAATAAATGTGTATCCAGTGCTTCTAGGTGATAGACACTTAAGGTGAATTCTTTGGAAATCTTATATCCTGAACTAGTGATATAGCTTAGTGGTAGAGCACTTGCCTATTGTGCTCAAGTTCCTGGTTTTGATCCTGAACACCACAAAAAGTAAAGAATAAATAAATAAATTTTATATCTGATGACCAGGTTATAGTTGCTCATTTATTTGACAAATACATTATAGATATAAATTTGTGAGACATTATGTTGGGGTTTGAATCCCAACTCTACAATTTCCTAGCTGTGTGATCTTGGGAAACTTAATATTTTCTGTGTCTCAATTGCCTTTTCTATAAAAAGGGGATGATAATAGAACCAGTCACAGAGTACTGCTGTGTATTGGAAGAATGCATGACTTAAGTGTGAATGCCCACACTGAGAGTGTGACATATAAATCAATAACTACAGTATAAGATTAGTGCATTTATTTACCACTACATTTTGAATTGTTTTTATTACTTATGACCACCATATCTTTATTTCTTTATTATCTAGATTAACTTCTACTGACACATGAAAAACCCCCTTGAAAATTCTGGATCATTTAGATTTTAAATCATTTTGATCACAATGACCTGTGATCTCAGTTACTCATTCATTTTGTAAAATGAGTGCTTTTTATGTATGGTTGTATTTGTTGCTTTTATGATTGTACTATTGACTTAGAAGGAAACTACATAGAAAGACAAAGTTATTTAAGCTTTCTGTAGATACACAATTATTAATATTCATAGTTGATGTTATCTAATAATATCATTTGTTAATCAGGTAGGGAAACTGACTTTAAGAGCTTGTAACTAGATTAGTATCATAGAATTAGTTAGAAGCTGGTACATGGTCCTTAGTTCTTTGTGTTACAATGAGTTGTCTAAATTTTATGTTGTACTTTAGAAAGGAAAATTTTGTTTTAACTAGAGAATTTTCTATCAGAGTTTTAGGCTACTAAGAAACCTTACTTCTTATTTTCTTAATTTCTTGCATAATAGAGGTGAGGAAAAATGAGATGAATGTAGTAAACAATAGAGAAATAGGAGAACTTGAGGACTCTGGTTCTATCACTTGTTGAGCTTTGAACTTCAGCAAATAAAATGGGCTGGGTATGTACCTTAGTAGTAAAGTGCCCCTGTATTCAGTCCCCAGTATTATCAAAAAAGGAGAAGAAGAAAGAAAAAGATAATGAATTTGCTATGTGTAGTATAGAAAGGTCCATGAAAAATAAAAAGCTCTTTAAGAACACCCTTTGCTCATAGTTTAATATTACATATATTTGGGAGTAATACTATCTGAGTCACCTCAAGGTCCTTACAGTTATAATCTTTTGTAACTATATACTATCATATAATCTGCATTTATACATTCAAACTGAAGTATAGTTTTTCTGTTTCTAGTTCATCACCAGTAAAAGATAAAGGTAATAAGTGCATTTGATCCCTTTGGTTGCTTAAGGTAGGGGACAGATGTAACATACAGCCAAGAATCCTCAAGAAAGCTTCATGGAAAGAGAAAAGAGTATAGATTAATATTTTTAAATATGTTGACTGTAGTCTTTAAACGAAAATCTGAAATACACACTCTGATACTTTTATTTGTAATTTTAGTATTCTTGATTATTCAGAAGCAAAGGATATAGAGTTGCAGCAGTTTTTCCAAAAGAAGATAATCGTGCCTTTAATTTCTATAAAGCTTAAGAGTTTAGCATTTTTAAATCTTTTTTTCTTTGTTTGGTACTGGGGATTCAACCTAGGGGTGCTTAACCACAGAGCCACATTCCCAGCCCTTTTTATATTTTATTTTTTAGACAGAGTCTTGCTGAGTTGCTTAGGGTCTCATTTAGTTACTGAGGCTGGTTTGGAACTTAAGACCTTCCTGCCTCAGCCTCCCAAGCCACTGGGCGTGCACCATCATATTCTGCTCAGTTGAATATTTTTTTTTTTCATATTTAGTTTCAGTGTCAGTACAGTGACACACACTCAGAGCAAGGATTTTAATTTCCATTTAAAAGATGAAGAAATCTAGATTTTTACACAGGTTAGGTACTTTACACAGTGACGGAGAGCATGAACTCTATAGATAGAGTGCCTTGGGTTCAAAAACCTGGTTTCTACACTGACCTGTGATCTCAGTTACTCAGATTATCTATCTCTTTCATCTCTAATATAGGAGGAATAGTAATTCCTACCTCAGAGTTGTTATTGGATGCATCAAATGAATTAGCATTCTCAAAATGTTTAAAATACTTAGGAAATGCCTAAAATATAAAAATTACTTGTAGGGCATGCAAAGTTGGTTAAGTTAGGCATTTTATTCAAAAGAAAGAACTGGACTGTTTGTTGCTTTAATACATTTATGGATTGAAGAAAGAGTGACTGATGAAATTTTAAGAGTTATAAACTATCCCAGTTGAGGTTTGACCTGAGTTGAAGGTACGGTCTAGGCAGAATTCCCTTGTTTGAGTGTATGCATTATTTTAGGCATAGAATTGACTGCAGTTAGGAACTTATGTTTGCTGCCACTCCCCGGCATTAGTAGGGAGTATCAGATGCCATATTGCTGGCCTGGGAAAAATTAAATTGAAAACTGGGAGTGCAATTTCTACTCACTGAATGTATGGCTTTCATGTCATTGTAAAGTTGAAAAACCTTAAGCCAAACCATTATAAGCTGGGGACCATCTGTAACCTAATTCCTACATTCCTAGGAGAAGCATATAAAAAATATAAAGAAATGAGACCTAAACTAGTGGGTCCTAAGAAAATGAAAGAGAGCATTTAACATATATTAATTTCTTAATATTATCATATGCTGAGTATTCTGAGTACTCAGTATCTAATAACTTTTTTGGTTTTCACAATGATAGTATAAGTACATACAGATATGGAGATAGCAAGTTATACAGCTAGTAAATGGAAACCTTAGTAGTCTGGTCTAGAGTCTTCCCTCTTACTAGTACTGTAGCCACTGCTAATAATACTATTTAATACTATACCTGTGGCTTTCAAACTGTTTTGTCTTAGAACCCACAGGTAGAAATATATTTTACATCACAATCCAGAATATATGCATGGGTGTACATGTATATAATTGTATATTTGCACCTAAAAAGTTTCTTAAAAATACTAATTCTTACTATATGTGTTATACTCTGATTTTCCATCTATTCTTTCTGTTAATGTTGGTTGCTTCCTTCTAAATTGATTTGATGACCTGGTGGATTACCACTTAAAGTCCCATGGTTGATTAAAAACATTTTCTCTTAAATCCCATGAGCTTGCCTATTTATTCTACCCCTAACCCCCCAAAAGAAAGAAAGAAAAAAAAAATCCATTGCAGCCTAGAAAGAATAACAACCATAATAATATTCAAAACTAGATGTCTGAAAGTTTTTCATCTCAGAACTATTCCTTGTTGGTCAGTTTAGCACTGTTAGTTTTTGAGAAGATGAATAAAATTTGTTTATAAACTTATAATTATAAAAGTTAACTTTTAAACTATTCCTGATATATATATTATTCATATAATGTAATTATAATTATGTCGAAGATCATAGAGTAGGAGATACCAGCCTTTATCCTCCCACAAAGTAACAAATGTAACCAGCTATGTGCAAGCAAGCCACCATTGCCCAGAGAGGTCTCAAGTTCGTGTTTAAGAATTTGCAGTAATACAGTGGAGAAAAAAAAAAGAAGGAATGGAGACTATTAACATAGAAAAGATTGCTGGTGAGATTTGCATACCTGAGACACCAGAAGATGGCTAGGAACAAAAAAGAATGGCAGAACCTATCAGTATTAACCACATTGCTGGAACCACTGTGGTTCTCAGCATCCAACTTGGTCTGTAGAGGACATTTTTTTTTTTTCCACTGAGATAACAATAACCATTTCCACCAAGGAAACCCAAAGGGGGAAATGTGGCTACACACCCCTCTCCCACCCTTGAAAGAGCTCCTATGCAGCTGCTTCAAGAAGGGAGCTACTATAATTCTAGCAACCCTGTTTGTTCTTTACTATGGAGCCTATAACCACCCTGACAATGCCCTTACTCAAGACTCAGGCTCTGTAGCTATACTGCATATGCCCACATTTTTGACCCTGGAGACAAGCTTTAGCTGGCTGTGCCTGCACTCTAGGAATCAGCTCAACTGTTGGAAAGAAATCAACTGACCCCCAACCTTAGAGTTGGTCTAACTTTGTGCATGTTTGTGGTCCCATTCTCAGTTTTCCAGCTTTTTTATAAGCAGCTGTACCTTACATTATTGTTACCAGTGTGGCAGTGATGATGCATATGTCTCAGGTACTGGTTCCATTTCTGCCTCAGATTCCAGTGCTGTAATCCTTCCACACATGCATACACTTCAGGCCTCAGTTCTGCGTCTGCTTCATTTGCACTTCCCATCAGACATCAGTGCCACTGCCACCATGAAATACCCTCAAGCCAGACCCAGTGCCAAGTAGGATCTCCTTACCTACAGCTTCTCTGGTGAGAGAAAGACAATGAGAGGACCTGAGAAGTCATAACCACCTAAGACCCCAACAACTCTTGTTGCCACCATGGACATCCAGTTTTTGCTGATAGAGCTACAGAGAGACTACAGAGTGGTGACCTCACTGGTTTTGGAATTGCTGCATTCCATCCAGCAAGCATTCTTACACACACACATGGGAAATTTGTGTCATAATAACACTAGCCTGTAATTGATTGAAGAAGTAACTGCTTCATCAAATGTATAAACATCAAAATAAGCAATAGGAAATATGAAAAAAACATGGATACATGTCACCACCAAAAGAACACTAATTTCCTAGTAGTTGAATTCAAAAACTGGAAATATATGAAATGCCTGACAATTCAAAATAATAATTTTAAAGGTCAGTGAACTCCAAGAAAATACAGAGAATACGTTGAACAAAATCAGGATAAGAATAAACAACCAAAGAAAGAAATTTAACAATGAAATTGAAGTTATTTAAAAAAATAAATTCTCAAAGTGAAAAATATAGTAAACGAGTGAAAAATTCAATAGAGAGTATCAACAGCAGACCTGGTCAAGCAAACGAAGGAATATGAATTCAAAGACAGGTTATAAAATACATAGTCAAGTGAAAAAAGAGAAATCAAAAGGAGTGAAGAAAGCTGATATGGTTAATGACATCGCATCAGAAGAGCAAATGTGCATATTACAGAATTTAAAAAAGGAGAAGAGAAATGAACAGTAGCTGAAAACGTTCTAATGTCGGGAAAGGTATAAATACAAAGATACAGGAAAGTCAGAAGTTTCCACTTAGATTTAACTCAAATAAGACTACACCAAAACATTAAAATCAAACTGTCAAAAATCAAAGAAAAAGAGAGGATCCTAAAAGCAGCAAAAGAAAATTAAGAAACATAGGCATACCTTGGAGTTACTGCAGGTTCAATTCTAGATGAACACAATAAAGCAAATGTATTGCAATAAAGTAAGTCATGAATGTTTTGGTTTCCCCATGTACATAAGAGTTATGTTTATACTGTACTATAGTATGTTAAGTATATAATAGCACTATGTCTTAAACAATGAACATACTTTAATTTTAAAATACTATGTTGTTACAAAATATTAATGATTGTATGAGCCTTCAACAAGTCATTATTGTTTTGCTGGTGGAAGATTATGCTTTGAAGTTGATGGTGGTGACTGATCCGGGTGGTGGCTGTGGCAATTTCTTAAAATAACAGTGACAGTTGTCACATTGATTGTCTCTTTTTATGAGATTTATCTATAGTATGCAGTGTTATTTAATGGCATTTTACCCACAGTAGACTTCTTTAAATATTGGTGTCAATTCTTTCAAATCCTGTCACTGCTTTATCAACAAAGTTGATGTAGTACTCTAAAGCCTTTGTTGTCATTTGAACAGTGTTCACAGCATCTTCACAAAGAATAGATTCCATTTCAAGAAATCTTTGCTTTGCTCATCCAGTAAAAAGCAACTCCTTATCCATTTAAGTATTATGATGAGATTACAGCAATTCAGTTGCATCTTCAGACTCCATTTCCATTCTAGTTCTCTTGATGTTTCCACCATATATGTAGTCACTTCCTCTATGAATTGTTGAACCCTTCAAAATCATTCATAAAGATTGGACTCCTTTCAAACTTTAGTTACTGTTGATGTTTTAACCTCCTCCATTACAAATGTTCATAATGACATCTAGAATGGTGACACCTTTTCAGAAAGTTTTCTGTTTACTTTGCCCATATCCATAAGGGGAATCACTATCTGCGTCAAAGCCAGAATTGCTCTTTGATCTTTGGAGTGCAGAATGGATGTTGTGTTAACAGTCACATTAATAAAATATTAAGCTTATTGTACATCTTCATCAGAGCTCTTGGGTGAGCTGTTCATTGTCAATGAGCAGCTGTATTTTGAAAAGAATCTTTTTTTTTTTTTCTGAGCAGTAGGTCTCAACAGTGGTTTTATTATATCCAATATATGTTGTTATAATTGAATGTGTTGTCATCCAGACTTTGTTGTTTCATTTATAGAGCACAGGAAGAATAGCTTTGGTGAAATTCTTAAGGGGTCTAGATGTTTAAAGTAATAAGTGAGCACTGGCTTCAACTTAAAGTTACCAACTGCATGACTTTAAATGCTAGAGTAAAGCTTTGAAGCTTTGAAGCTTTGAAGCCAGGCATTGACTTCTACTCTCTAGCTGTGAAAGTTCTAAATGACATATTCCAGTAGTACAAGGCTATTTTGTCTACATTGAAATCTGTAACCCCATAATCGCCTCCTCTAGTTCTTTTGGATAACTTGCTGTCGCTTCTACATCAACCTCTTGCTGCCTCATTTTAACTTTTATGTTGAAGAAACAGCTTTTTTCCTTAAACCTCATGAACTAACCTCTTCTAGTTTCAAACTTTTCTTGTATCCCTGCCTCAGCTCTCACAGAATTGAAGAGAATTGGGGCTTTCTCTGGATTAGGCTTTGGCTTGACATAATGTTGCAACTTGTTTGATCTTTTATTCAGCCATTCACGCTTTGTCCCTGTCAGTAATACCTTTCTTCCACCGTCTTGTCCTTCATATGTTCCCCAGAGTAGAACTTTTAATATTCTTTAAGAACATTTCCTTGGCTATTTATGACTTGGCTGTTAGGTGTGAGAGGACTAGCTTTTGGCCTAGTTTTCAGCCTGTCTTGACCTTCAACATGCCATCTTCACTAAGCTTAGACTGCATTACAGTAAGACTAGAAAATTTCAGTATACCAATTTCAACAATGAACAGATCATCTCGATAGAAAAATCAATAAGAAAATATTGGATTTGTAATACTTTAAAGCAAATAGTCTTAACAAACAAATATAGGACATTCCATCTAACACCAGCAGATTATACATTCTTCCTAGTCTCACATGAAAGATTCTCCAGTGTGAATCATGTTAGGCCACAAAACGAGTTTTAATGAATATAAGATTAAGTCTTATTAAGTATTTCTTCCAGCCAGTGTGAGAATAGAAATCAATAATAGGAATTTTTGGAAATTTCACAATTACATGGAAAGTAAACAGTATGCCCCTAAAGAACCAGAGGAAATAAAAAGGGAAATTTAAGATATCTTGAGACAACAAAAATGGAAACATGATTAAGCAAAAGCAGTTCTAAGTGGGAAGTTTATAACAATAATTGCCTAAATCAAAAAAAGAAGATTCCTATCAAAGAACTAGAAAAAGAAGTAGAAACTAAGCCCAAACTTAGTAGAAGGAAAGACAATAAAAATCATGCAGAAATAAGTAAAAACAGAGGAAAATAACAATAGAAATGATCAAGAAAATAAAGAGTTGTTTTTCTTGGAAAGGTAAAAAAATCTACATACTTTAGTAAGAGTAAGACCAGAAATAAAGACATACACACACAAACACAAAATCAGAAATGAAAGAGGAGACATTTCAATTGATACTACAGAAATGTAAAAGATGAAAACACTACTATGAACAGTTATATACCAACAAATTGGGTAATCCAGAATAAATTCTTAGGCACATGCAATCTACCAAGCCTGAATCATGTAGACATGGTAAATCTCTTCAGATCATTAATGAGGAAGGAGATTGAATCAGGGGGAAAAGAAAACAAACAAAAAAACAGGAACACACACACACAAACCAGCCTCATCAAAGAAAAGCCTAGAAGCTGATGGTTTCACTGCTAAATTATACCAAACAGTTAAAGGATTAATGAAATCCTTCTCAAACTTTTTTAAAAAAAAACTGAAGAGGGAATATTTCCAAAGTCATTGAATAAGGCCAACATTATGCAGATATCAGGGTCAGAGAGGACACTACAAGGGAACTACAGACCAGTCTCTCTGATGAATGTACATGCATAAATTCTCAACAAAATGCTGGCAAACCAAATTTCATTGCATATTCAAAGGATCACTCTCTGTGATCAAGTGGATTTTATCCTTGGAATTAAAAAATGTTCATCATATGCAAATCAACAAATATGATACAGCACTCTAACAGAATGAACAAAAAACATACGATCATTTCAATGGTTTAGAATAGGTACATGATAAAATTCAATATCCTTTCATGTTAAAAACTTTCAACAAATTAGGTATAATAAGAATATTGTCAAAATGGCCATACTTCCAAAAATGCTATACAAATTCAATGCAATTCCAATTAAAATCCCAATGATGGACCTTATAGAAATAGAGCAAGCAATCATGAAATTCATATGGAGGAATAAGAGACCCAGAATTGCTAAAGCAATCCTTAGCAAGAAGAGCGAAGCAGGGGGTTTCACAATACCAGACCTCCAACTATACTACAGAGCAATAGTGACAAAAACAGCATGGTATTGGTACCAAAATAGGCAGGTAGATCAATGGTACAGAATAGAGGACACAGAGACAAACCCAAATAAGTACAGGTATCTCATACTTGACAAAGGAGGCAAAAACATGCAATGGAGAAAAGACAGCCTCTTCAACAAATGGTGCTGGGAAAACTGGAAATCCATATGCAGCAAAATGAAACTAAACCCATATCTCTCACCCTGTACAAAACTCAACTCAAAGTGGATCAAGGACCTAGAAATCAGACCAGAGACTCTGCACCTAATAGAAGAGAAAATAGGTCCAAATCTTCATCATGTTGACCTAGGACCAGATTTCCTTAACATGACTCCCAAAGCGCAAGAAATAAAAGCACGAATCAATGATTGGGATAGAGTGAAACTAAAAAGCTTCTTCTCAGCAAAGGAAACAATCAGCAATGTGAAGAGAGAGCCTTCAGAGTGGGAGAAAATCTTTGCCACACACACTTCGGACAGAGCACTAATCTCCAGAATCTACCAAGTACTCAAAAATCTTTACACCACGAACACCAATAACCCAATCAATAAATGGGCCAAGGAAATGAACAGACACTTTACAGAGGAAGATCTACAAGCAATCAACAGATTTATGAAAAAATGTTCAACATCACTCGTTATAAGAGAAATGCAAATCAAAACCACCTTAAGATTTCATCTTACCCCAATTAGAATGTCTTTCATCAAGAACACAGGCAACAACAGGTGTTGGCGAGGATGTGGGGAAAAGGGTACACTCATACATTGCTGGTGGGAGTGCAAGTTGGTGCAGCCACTCTGGAAAGCAGTGTGGAGATTCCTTAGAAAACTTGGAATGGATCCACCATTTGACCCTGCTATCCCACTCCTTGGCTTATACCCAAAGGACTTAAAATCAGATTGCTACAGTGATGCAGCCACATCAATGTTCATAGCGGCTCAATTCACAATAGCTAGATTATGGAATCAACCTAGATGCCCTTCAGTAGATGAATGGATAAAGAAACTGTGGTATATATACACAATGGAATATTACTCAGCCATAAAGAAGAATAAAATTATGGTATTTGTAGGTAAATGGATGATGTTGGAAACTCTTATGCTAAGTGAGATCAGCCAATCCCAAAAATCCAAAAGCCGAATGGTCTCTCTGATATATGAATGATGATGCATAATGTGGGGGGGAAAGATGGCAAGAATGGAGGAAAGATAGCTAGCATAGAGGGAAGGGAGGGGTGGGGGTGGGTGGGGGGTAAAATTAATAACAGAATGTGTGACAGATACCATTGCCCTGTGTACATGCATGAATGCACAGATGGTGTGACTCTACCTTGTGTACAAACAGTGAAACAATAGCTGTACTCCATTTGTGTTCAATGAATCAATAAG
>JAJEJO010049158.1:62621-155708 GCA_020662805.1 Glaucomys volans
GAGAGAGAGAGAGAGAGAGAGAGAGAGAGAGAGAGAGAGAGAGAGAGAGTGAGTGAGTATGTGTGTGTGTGTGTGTGTGTGTGTGTGTGTGTATGAGAGAGAGGGAAAGAACTTGGAACTTGGAAGCTGTGTTGTCTAAATTCAGTATCTTTCATGGTGGCTGCCCAGTAAGTTAACATTATGGGCATGCCTAATGTGGTAGGTACTCTGTGGACCTGCGCCTCTCACCACATAGCTCTTTGAATCAAAGGTGGACACTGACCCACACTGACCCAGTCAGACTCTCTACTAAAAGAATTGGGCATGTGATGCATACGTGTGCATAAGTGTGTGTTTCTGTATGTCTGCCTGCGGATTTAGACAGATATACAACTTCACTATTTAATTTGAAGTTCTTCTGGAATGAAGCAACTTAAATATACTTGTAAATTATTTTGTGGTTTGACATTTTGGAAGTTTTTGAGCAAATTATACAGACTTTTAATATTGATAGTTTCTGTTTTGCTAATAACTCAATTTTCTGAACAACATTTGTGAAGTTTTTGTTTGAGAATGAAAATACTCATGTATTTATATGGTGTATTTGTACATTCTGTTTTGCTGGTTACTTATTACCCATGTTGCTGAGCAATCTTAAGGAAGGAAAGAGAATTATGTATATAACCGGATTATAGAAAGAATGTTATCATTGTGTTTCTATAATATTCTGTGTAATTTTATCTTTTTGCATCCTGATTTTAAAAGCATAAATACACAGATATCAAGTGATCAAAGCTCAAAGTATACTAACAAATGAACTATTATAATGTTTTATAATCACTATATTTTATTAAACTAGAACTGGATATTCTACCTGACCAGCCTCAAAGTATAAAGCAAAAGAAATTTAATACTTTGTTTCCAGTTACATATTTTGTTCTTATGCAAGGAACTTTGTTGTCTGACAATATTCTGTTTACAGAACTATTTATGTATTTGTAATTAGTATTTGTATTCACTGAAGAATAAAAACATCAAAATTTCTCCTTATATTTATCTTTTATTGGTGGCTAAGTTAAATTTGGATTTCTTAGGCTTGAGGAGAACCAAAATGTTACAAAGAGAATTTTAAATAGATCCAATGGGGATCAGTATTTGGATATTTTCTCTAGTTTATGAGGAAAAAAACTAGTGGGTGGGGATTTTTAAATTTAGAAAATAAGTTTAAAACCTGTTTAGCACCTGATTTGTACACTTAGTAAACATTTGTGTTCAGAATGTTACTTCCCTCTTGCCTTTACCTTAGAATATCCATAGGATACAAACTTTGGTGGAAATAATATAAACTGGATAAATTACTGACTGGAAAAATTCAGCTTAGTTGAGCAAATGGTATCCCCTAATGTATGCCAACCACCATACTTGTTTTGGAACAATTAATAAGACAGACACACTGCAAAAGGGATGAAATCAAGTAATTGCTTCTGCCTCTTTCATGCCTTAGGGTTTTATAACTTTTGCTTTTTTTGCATATTTTATGCAATATAGATTGAACTTATGTTCTTCTAATTCAAAAAATACCTTGGAATTATGATTCGAACTAAATTTGGGAAGAACTTTTATAATTATCTTTCTAACCATGAAAATTTTAAATTGCTTATTAGGAACTCTGAGTAAAGTTTTGTGATTTTCTTTGTAAAGGTTTTATGCATTTTTCTTAGATTTATTCCTAGATATATAATTTTTTGCTCTTTTTGTTACTGTTTTATATAAAGATATAACATTATAGCCAGCAATCATGTAAAAATTTATATTTTCTTTGCAGTTCATTCCTGTTTGCAAGTGATTTGCCTTTCATTTTCTTTTCCTTAAATATCTTTATTAGGTTTTGCTATCAGTGTTATGGGGAACTCTTTTTGTCTTTGGAGAAGTATATGTAGGGTGATAATTTGTCAAATGTTTCATACAATTCCCACTAGCAAGGAAATCATCTAGTGTTTAGAATTTCTTTGTGGGTAGGTTTGCAATTACAGATTTAATTTATTTAATAATTATACTATTGTCAGATATTGTAATGGCTATAGTATCTATAGTTGGTGTACCCTTTTTCATTCTGTATTAGTTTGGTGGCCATCCTACTTCTGTCAGTCTCACCAGAAGGTAGGTAATCAATTTTATTAGTGTCTTCTGAGAAACTTTGGATTTTGTTGATGTTTTGTATTTTCTATTTCATAAATTTCTGCTTTTGTCTTTTATGTTCCTTTCATTTCCTCAAGCTTAATGTCCTTTCTAATAATCTTTTTGAGATGGATGCTTATTGTTAATTTTCATCTTTATTTTTTAATATTTGCCTTTTTGAAGCTATAATGCTTTTATCTGGTTCCTGAAGATTTTATATATTATGGTCTATTATAAAAAAAGTTTGTTTTTTTTTTTAACTTTCTATTATTCTTTCTTCTTTGTGGGTTAAAGTACTTCCTAATTTCCAACCATGTAAGAATTTCCTTGTCTTTTTATATTTGTTACCTAATTTGTGTTTTTTGGTCAGAAAACATATTATGTGTGACTGTAGTTATATTTGAAGTTATTTTTGACTGAATATCTAGTAAAAGTTTAAGTATTTTGTAAGTATAACTCAGTATATTCCGTATTGTAACACTGAATCCAATATTTTAAAGTTTGTTAGTTGAAGTGTGTAAATTGTATTAATATAGATAAAACTATATATTCTTATTGGGTATTTGTTTCTTCAACTATGAGAGATATGTTTAAAATAAAATGATCATAATAATGGTGACTTTCCCCTATCCCTTTTTATTTTTCCTTCCTTTGTTGTCAAGTGTGTGTACACACACACACACACACACACTCTCTCTCTCTCTCTCTCTCTCTCTCTCTCTCTCTTTCTTATTATGTCAAGGGTAAAATGCTTATGTCTACCAGGAGAATTGAATCCTTTTTTGTTAGTAAGTTGAATATCATTATAAAATTTGCCTTTTCTCTAATACAACTTTTATATTAATATGTTTTGTCTGATATAAGCATAACTACATCAGCTTATATTTGGTTATTTATATTTTAAAATCTTTACTTTTCTGGGTAAATAGCATATAGTTGGATTTTTAAAATGTAGTTGGAGATCTTTGTCATTTGAGTGTTTAGTCTGTTTATATTTAACACAACTAGTGATATATTTGGATTTAAACTTAATGTCTTATTTTGAATTTTTATCTTTCAACTTGTTTATATTCTTCTTCTTCTTGCCTCATTAGAATTAACTGAGGGTTTCTTTTTATCTGTTATGGTTTGTGTGTATTTATGTGTGTTTATATATTTACACTGATAGTATTCACCCTTGACTTATGAAATGCCTGGTACTTTTATCCTTTCCAGAAATTGAAACATCTAACTGAAACACCTAGAATACTTTAACCAAATCACTGCCTCTGACTCATATATGTCATGGTCTCCTGTTTTTTTTCTTCCTTTTTGTACTGGGGATTGAATCCAAAGGCACTTTACCACTGAGCCATATCCCTACTCCTTTTTATTTTTAATTTTGAGACAGAGTCTCACTAAGTTGCCTAGAACCTTGCTAAATTGCTGAGGTTGGCTCTGAATTTGAGATCCTCCTCTCTCAGCTTCCCAAGTTGTTGGGTTATAGGTGTGCACCACTATGTTTGGACAAGTATTGTATTATTTTTATTCTGCCTATATTTAAGTGCCAGAAGACATTATTTTACACACACACACACACACACACACACACCTCCCTCCATATCCAAGAATTTTACCTCTGTTTATTCAGTGAACTGTGGTTGGGAAAAAATTGCATCTGTACAAAACATGAAAAGACCCCCCACTCCTGCCGTTCTACAAACAGTACAGTATAATAACTATTTACATAGAACTTAAATTGTATTATGTATTATAGGCAATCTAGAGATGATTTGAAGTATATGGGAGGATTGTAGATAGGTTATATGCTATTTTATGCAAAGGAGTTGACCATCCCCAGATTTGGTATTTGCAGGGTCCTGGAACCTATACGAGGGATGACTCTTTAAGCATATCTCTTTAGGTCTTTTTATTGCTTTCACCATCTCTATAACTCCATTTGACATCATTATCCCCCTGCCTAAAGAGAAATATTTCTTTTAGTGCAAGTCTGCTAATAAATTTTTTAAGATAATTTTCTAATTATCAGGAGATGTTTTTATTTTTTCATGACATTCTCTGACTACTGAATGTTAAATTTTTGGTTTTTGTCTTAGAACACAGTGAAAACTTAATTCTCTTGCCTCTAGTTTCTAGTGAATACTTGAAGGCATTTCTCTGCTTGCCCCTTTCAAGAAAATATATGATTTTTCCTCTGCATGTCTTCAATATTTGTTTTTGGCTTTGTTTTTTACTATCTTTCATGTGATAAGTAGATACAGATTTTTTTAAAAAATGCTACCTGGAATTTTAGTCTGTGTTTAATAATCTGGTATCTGGAGCGCCTTTCAGTCTATTCATTCTTTGGTTTCTGTTTTTGTTGGCTCTTTTCATTTGTTGCCTTCTGGTTTTTCTTGTCTCAGTTTACTGAACTGTACTAGAAAACTGTTTATATACATAATTTGATGACTGAAATTATATTGTCTTTCTCTAGAGGGTTTTTTTTTTTCTTTTCTCATAGTTTACTTGTAACAAAGATCTGGGGAATTAGCAAGCTGGGATCACCTTCATACTTTTTCAATGGTTAAAATTTTCTGAGCTCCCTAGATAAGTCAAAATGCGTCTAGGGTGTTT
Organism: Glaucomys volans; assembly: GCA_020662805.1. Taxonomy (NCBI): domain Eukaryota; kingdom Metazoa; phylum Chordata; class Mammalia; order Rodentia; family Sciuridae; genus Glaucomys; species Glaucomys volans. Next base: position 67,392 of record JAJEJO010049158.1, read on the forward strand.
ATAAGACTCTTCTTATTCTGCCTTTTACTAGTGGAGTATAAGTTTTTCAGGGTCATCATAAAAAATAGTTTTTGTGTTTATTTCTTGCTTCAGGCTGTCAAACATACTACTTAGATTCACTCACCTTTTTCACAATGTTTCTCAGGTTAGATATAGTTGTGAATGGTATGTTTGCCTTTCTGAATTTTTGTCTTCTCATCTCTTGGTCTAGTAAGACTTCACTGTTTTGTCATTCTCTGATGCCTTTGGATAATTTTAAAAATGCATATTTACATATTATCAGTTTTTCTCAGTGAGAAAGTGGGTCTAAATGACCTGTCATTTCTGGAAGTAGAAATGCCCATGTTGGATGTTATGTTTCTTTGAAAAAAGAAAAAAAATTTTTTTTCAAAGTGTTTTCATCAACACTTCAATTAAGTAATATATTTTCTTGTTAAATAATAATACATAGCTTCCAATTAGTATGTCCTTTCATTATTTTCCTTGAAAAATATCTAATGTGTAGAATAATGCTGAAAAGTTGTATATGTGCATTTTAGTAGTGTCTTTTATCAGACTTTGTTCTATTTTGAGAAATTATGAATGGATTTACTAATATGATGGTATGGTAATATGTACTCACTTTTCCAGTAAAGTTCAGTCTAATGTAATGATTTATCAGTTCTTCAGTAAATGTTATTTTCATAGTTTATAACTTGCTATAAGGAAAACATGTGGATTTGATTTTTTACTACTTTGTAAAAGATAAGAAATTAGCTAATATCATTTTAAACATATACAAAATTTAGTCTATATAAAGATTTAAGTATACATTCATTTGAGTAGGATAGTTTAACAGATTTAGAATAACATATGGTAAATATGTTTGTCCTTTCAATTCAAGATATATACTTAGAAAAGTCTTAATTATCATTGTGAAATCAAATTTATAATTACTCTTGGCCATTGAATATAGCAATCAATTTATAAATGAGCTTTATTTGGTAATTTGCAACTAATTTGGAAATGAATGTGAAATTTCTAATAAGGTTGTCATAACACTCCCTGCTCTCTCCTCCACTACTTCACAATAATATTCTTCCTAAGGGTAAAAGTATTTTAAGTTCTTCATGCTTTTTCATGTGTATATCTTCCTCCTTTCATTCTTTGAATTTCTTTGGTTTTGTTGCTTTATTTTGTACCTGGCGTGTTCAAAAGATACTCTTGGGTATCAGCATTTTGTCAAATTCTGGATAAAATAATATATAGTCATTTGCTAGATGGCATGGTTTGGTTATGCTAGGATATTTATTTCTGTTGGAGGCAGGCCCTCTGCATTCCTAAGCCCCTGTTTCCTTTGTTTAAAAATAATGGAGATTCATGAGTCAGATATTCATTGGGAATTTCTTAATTTATTCAGAGGTTTTAGTTTATTTTTATAGTTGAATTAGATCAGTGTTTCTCAGTAGAAAGAAGTATAGGCATTTGGGACTCCACAATCTTTGTGCATTATAGCATGTTTGGAATGCCTGGTTCCTGACTACCGATTATCAATATAGTGCTTCCTTTAGTCATTGTGAAAAACAAAAATGATCCTACCATTACTGTCCCTGGAGTGGTGCCACCTCAACTGAAGACCACTTAGTTAGATTAGCAGTTTTCTTAGAGTAGCTTTTTACTACTTGCAGAATTTTAATCTTAGATTTAGAAATCTTATGAACATAAATATTTTATTGCTTTTCAGTTCTTCATGCCTATTCACCTTCTAATTTGTTCTAATTCATTATCTACTAATATAAAGTATTTCAATAATTAGCTTAACATGTCTCAAGTTTTAAGGCAATAAGATTTCAGACTGCTCTACAGAGCTACAAATTGTTATGCAAAGGTTTCTCAGGTCTCAAAGGAGATGAAAGGAGATGGGAAGAGTAGGCGGGATTCTCTAGTATTTTCAGTTTCCTTTTACCTCTTTTACAAACTGCTCTTCAGGCAAGAATGGGTTCTGCTGTCCTAAGTTGTATCTCCTTTCTTCTGGTTTAAGAGGAATAGGTAATTAAAAAAAAAAAAATAGGAAATATGGCTTGGTGACACAAATATCCACAAGTTTTTTTATTTTTTTTAAACCTATAATATTTGAATCAGTAGGTGGTATAAAGAGTATTATTATAAATATTTTTAGACAAAAAACTTCCCATCAGTTGACTGTTTGGATAAGTTTTTTTATGAGAAGAAGCATTTTTCAGAGGCTGACCACCTCAGAGAATAACTGAATCACTTGCCAGGCTGTTTGAACTAAAGCAATAAACTTGAAGGAAATCCTTCCTAATACTACTTACTTAGATCTGACAGCTGTTTCTAAAGATATTTGATCATAATTTGTTTTCATTGTATGCCATATTGATTAAACTACAGTGTCTCTTGGAATGTCCTAAGTCATTCCGTGAAGTTTTATAGTGCAGTATCTTGATTCTTTGTGGCTCATTCTTGTGTTATATGTTCTCCGTATGTGGAACAAAAACCATCATCTGTTTTTCACTCCTCCAAATAAATGTTGGCTATTTCCTAAATTTAAAGTAGTTATTCTCGGTGATTTCTTTGATGTGGTATAGGTAATTCTGGTTATCTTCCTTGTTCATGCTGGGTGCTTAGAGGGATTCTTAATGTGATGAGGTGAGTATATTTTAAAAGAAGTAAATGTAATAAAATATTATATATGCACTGGAATAATTGCTGTTGATTAATTATGACCAGAAAGGGGAAAACAACTAAACATTTATAGTTTTATAAAAATACCTATACAAATAAAAGATAAATTCAAAGGTGAAACTTTTTTTCTTGAAAAGCTAATTCCTAGACAATCGTAGCTAACCATAAGGCCTATTATTAATCTGTTGCTTCCTGTATATGTAGGAGTATACTTTAATTTGGATTCATTTGTACTATTGTATTTGTATTTTTTTTTATTAAAAATTGTTTGGAAAATGTTAAAAAAAAACTTGCATAAATGACCTAAAGTAGAACTCTTTGCCCTTTGTTTACGTAGTTTCAAATAAATTTTGAAAGATTTTACTTAGATAAGTGTATGATTTGCCTTAGAATTCAGGCAAATAGGTCAGCTTGGATTTATTGTTATAAAAAACTGATCTCTGGGTCAGGTATCAAGTAGACATGGCAGTTGCAGCACCAGGGAGAGCTCCCAGTGTACTCTTTATTCTGATGATGTTACTCAACACTCAACTCTGATGGTTGGTAAAGGACATTTGACCCTTTTCATCTCTAATCTTGTTGATTTGTGTCTTCTCACAATTTCATTTGGTTAGTTTGAGCAAGGGTTTGCCAATCTTCTTTATCTTTTCAAAGAACCAACTCATTGCATTGGTCCTGTGTATTATTTTCTTATTCTCAATTTCATTAATTTCATCTCCAATCTTGATTATTTCCTGTCTTCTACTGGTTTTGGGGTTAGTTTTTTATTCTTTAAGGCCTTGAGGTGGAGCTTAAGCTTATTTATTTGGGATCTAATATTTTAAGGTAAGCACTCAGTGCTGTAAATTTTCCTCTTAGAACTGCTTTCATACTGTCCCAGAGATTTTTAAGTGTTGTATCTCTGTTCTTGTTTGTTTCTAAGAATTTCTTGGATTTCTAGTCTCATTTCTTATTTGATCCATTCTTCACTTAAGAGAGTATTGTTCAATCTCTGTTTTTCTTGGTGTTGATTTCTAGCTTCATTTCATTATGATCTGATATGTGGGATTATATCAGGGTTTTGTTTTTGTTTTTGTTGTGGGATTATATCAGGTTTTTTGTTTTTTTGCCAAAATTTGCTTTTTGGCCTAGAATATGATATATTTTGGAAAAAGTTCCATTCGCAGCTGAAACGAAGGTAAATTCAGCTGTTTTGGGTGGAATATTCTGTAGATGTCCATTAGGTCCATTTGATTTATAGTATTGTTTAAGTTGAAGATATCTTTATTGATTTTGTGTTTTGATGACCTGTGTATTAGTGATAAGGGTATATTGAAATCACCCAGTATTATTGTGTTGGGCTCTATGTGGGATTTAATGTATTTTTCCCATGTAATTGGGTGCATTGACATTTGGGGCATAATTTTTACTATCATTTTATCTTCTTGTTGGATTGTTCCCTTTACTAGGATGTAGTGGCCTTGTCTCTTCTGATTCAATTTTTGCTTAAAATCTGCTTTGTCAGATACAAAATAGCTACTCCTGCTTATTTTCTTAGACTATACGCATGGAATTTTTTTGCCTTCCTTTTACCTTTAGCCTATAGGTGTCTTTGCCTATAAGATGGATGTCTTATAAACAGCATGTAGTTGTATCTTGTGTTTTGATCCATTCTGCTTATGTATGTCTTTTAATTAGGGAGCTGAGACTGTTAACATTCAGTGCTAGTATGGATATGTGTTTGTAGTTTCCTGCTTTTTTGTTGTTGTTTTGTTTTTTTTTGTATTTTTTTGCTATATTTATTCTGTCTTCATTCTCATTTAGTGGATTATTCTTCTATTGAATTTCCTAAGGTGTTTGGGAGGTTTGAGAAATGTTTTTAAGTTCCTCTGTGTAGTTTGTCTTTGAGTATTCTTTGTAGTGCTGACTCGGTGTGCATGAATTCTTTTAGTTTTTGTTATCATAAAATGTTTTTATTTCCCCCTCAAATTTAAAACTAAGCTCTGCTGGTTATAGTAACCTTGGCTGGCAGTTCTTTTCTTTAAGGGCTTGGACTGCCTCATTCCAGGCCCTTCATGATTTTAGGGAGGTCTAAGTTGAGAAATCAGAAGTAAGTCTTATTAGTTTGCCTCTAAATGTGATCTGATGTTTCTCTTGTAGCTTTTACTGTTCTTTCCTTATTTTCTGTGTTAAGCATTTTGATTATTTATGTGTCTTGGTGAGCTTCTCATTTAACTAGACTGTGTGGGGTTCTTTAAACATCCTGTATGTGAATGTCTTTCTCTTTTCTGATATGGGATAAGTTTTCTGTAACTGTCTCAGTGAAAATGTTCTTTATGCTTTAGTTTGTATCTTCACATAGTTTGTATCTATTCCAGTGATTCTCAGGTTTGGTTTTTTATTGTTGTCTCAGAGTTCTTGTTTGTTCTGGTCATGTTCCATAAGTTTTTCCCCTTTATTGTGTTCTGTGTACTCAAAATCATATCTTGTCTTCAAGGACTGGGGTTCTATTTGTTGGTGATGTTTTCAAGTGAGTTTTTAATTTGATTGATTGTGACTTTCATTTCTAGCTTGGTTTCTTTTCGTTATTTCTATTTTTTTTTTTTTTGAAGTGGTCTTTCCTGTAATTGCTCTTTTAATTCCTTAAATTTTCTTTTAGTTTGTTGACCATTTGTTGAATCAGCTTTTTAATCTTTCTCTGGGTTTTTGTCAACCTCATTATCAGTGGGATCTTCTGTATAGAGACTGTGGATTATAACGGGAGATTCGTTTGCCTGTTTCCTCATGTTTTCAGAGGTCTTGGACTTGCACATATATTGAGGTGGATTACCTTACCTCTTTGTGTGTGTGTGTGTGTGTGTGTGTGTGTGTGTCCCCTTTTGTATGAAATTATCGTATTTGTTCTCGGACTTCTCTCTGTTTGATGTCTGAATAGATGCCAAAGCGTGAGACCTGAGTTCCCTCTCTTTTGTCTCCTCACTTCTTTGAGTTGGAATAATATCAGGGAATGTTTTTCAGCAGCAGAATCTAACCTGTGAACTTGTAGTGTTCTTTGTACTTTAATTGGTTAAGCAAGCACATCTCCCCTGAGGTTGAGAGATAATACTTCCTCATTTGCCTAGAGCCTTCAGTCGCCCTGTCTGAAGTCAGAAAGAAGTGTAGCTATTAAGTGTTAAAAGGAATTTATGTATTGTATGGTAGAAGTGACTCTGAAAGGGAATTCCATAATATTCTGTTCATTTGCTTAGTATTTTTATCTTAAATAATTTAGCATAATATTTATACTCTGTTCTCAGCCGGGCATGGTGGTGCACGCCTGTAATCCCAGCACTTGGGAGGCTGAGGCAGGAGGATTGCGAGTTCAAAGTCAGCCTCAGCAACTTAGCGAGGCCCTAAGCAACTCAGTGAGACCCTGTCTGTAAATAAAATACAAAATAGGGCTGGGGATGTGACTCAGTGGTGGAGTGCCCCTGGGTTCAATCCCCAGTACCAAAAAAAAAATAAATAAATAAATAAAAATTTATACTCTGTTCTCTCAGATTTCTAGAAGTCTTTCATTATTCCCATTTCAGTCTAAAATTACTATCTTAAACCCTTGTCTTCTGCCCTGAACCCTTGGATTTTTAGTATTCTATTAGGTTTTTTAACCTGGGGCATAGGTCTTAGATTATTTAAGAAATATAATCAAATTTTATCTTATGTAACAATTGAGAAATAAATCCAGGCATTATGAAGGGTGCATTTTAAAATAGGGTTGTATTGTATTGCATGTTTTCACTCTCCACATGCCAGTATCAAAGGCACATCTAGGTTCTTCAAGCCTGCAAAGGAACATTTTTAACCACTGTACAGTCACCTCTAGTCTAGTCACAGTCAGGGCTACCCAACTAACTTCAACATTCCACTGTAGCCTCTAAATATCCCCTTACATTTATAACAAACTCACCTATATCATCAACATTTTCATATGGTTTCTGTCTTGCCTTCTTACTCCTCAGGAAACTTTTCTTCCTTACTACTCACTCCTCCTCTTTCAAACTTCCCAGTACCTTTCAAAGCATATTTGTGTCTACCTATTCCTTTTCTTCGCCTCCTTACTCTCTTTGCTGCCCTTTCCTTTTTTCTTCTTCCTTTCATATTGCTTCTAATCCTCTTCCTGCCCCTTCTACCTATTTCCTGTATCCTTCAATCTTCTTCCCAAGTTGAAGTCTGTCCCCAGATAACCCTACTACCAACTGGGTACAATGTCAAAAAATATCACATTTTCTTTTTCTAGAAAAGCTGTTTTAAAGATTTATTACTTTGCTTAAATTTCCCAATCATCACTCCTGCCTGCTATACTCTTTTTAGATATTCTTCTCTTATACTAATAAAACCCGGCACTTTCTCTCCACCATTTATATATTTATGTAATTCCTATTTACCCATTGTTTTCTCATTCTGGACTCTGAGGGAGTAACTTCTATCTACACTTTCTTTTTTTTGAGGGGGGATCTTTAAAACATTTACTGTTAAAACATTAGTAATTATAAATTTTATTTTATAATATACACATTGCATTTTCTAATATTTGTAATGTCTAAAATATTTTACATGTTATCTTCTTTGTCATCAATTTTATTGGCTTCACAGACTTGTTTTGTTTTTAGTGTGTTGTTTCCCTATGGACAGTTCAGCTGTTTTTCATTCTTAAAAATGATGGTGTATCGCTTGATGTAGATCTTACATCACACAGACTTTTTCTAGGTTGTTGTCTAATATTTTAGCATTGTGTTATTTTTTGCCTAAGAAGATTTAAACTTTTCTTGAAATAAATGTACTAGTTTTCACTGTGGGTGCTCTCACATGCTGGAATTGATGTTTTGCTACTCTTTAATACTATAAATGTTAATTAACATGTATTTAAATATTTAACTTAATATTTTTATGAATATTAACTTATATTTTCTTCTTTTAACAAACTTATATTTAAATCTAACTCACCTGGTCATCTCTTTGCTCCGTATTGAATGATGTGAAAATTTATTTTTTCCTATAATGAGTGAGTTATACCAGTGCACATAATTGAATGTGCTATTATTCCCCAAACATTTGAAATGCTACCTTTTTATATGGGACAATTGACTTTACCTGTTCTTTTGATTTATCTCTTCATTCTGTTTCAAATATTTTCATTTTAAATACATGGATTTATTATTTCTTAATTAGTACTTTTTAATGGAAAGTAATCATTGTTTTTTAAAAAAAATCATTGTTTTTTAAGAAAAGAAAAAATTGAATAACAGTGAGAAATTCTGCACTGTGAAGGTAACCACTATTGGAGTTTTTAAATTCTATTCCAGAAATAAATTTGTTCATATGCAAGCATAGCCAGTCTCTATATAGAAATGTACCACATACATAGTCATTCCACACCTTGCTTTATTACATACCAGCACATATAGGCGTAACTCATTTTTTTTATTGCTACATGGTAATTCAACTTAAAAATCTAAAACAGTAGTTTCCTATTTTTTGAACATGTAGTTTTTTTCTCAGTCTCTTTATTGTTAAAAACTACTGTAAAAACACATCTTTGTCAACTTTTGCCTACAAGAAATATCAGACAGATTTCAGAAGTGGAATTACTTGTACTACTTGTAACTAATTGTAAATAATATAAATCAATTCTGGCTAATTTGAAAAGAAATTTACAGGAAGTCTAAAGAGCAGAAATTGGTCTCTCAATCCCTGCTACCACTGTTTTGAAAAACCTTCTTGTCATTCCCCAAATATTCAAAACTTCAGGCAAGGACATCCATATGGACAAGGCTACTTTATATGCCCATGATATAGCTGCGTAGAAGTAAAGAGTAGGATTTTCTTAGCCTTTCGGTGTTTTTTTGTGAGGCTAAACTATTACCCATTATTTTGGGGCATTCTCCAAGTAGTAGGTTACTTGGGTGCTGGTTATCATTAAACAATTAATGCAGTCTTTATTGATGATTGCTTAATATCTACATACAATTCATACATACACTTGAATCAAACAGCAAAGAACTTTTCAATCTACTAAATAGTAATGATTCCTTATTTCTGTAAATGCTTTATTCATTCTCTAAGAGGTAGGCCTTCATATTTTAAAAAATCAGATTAATTTTTGTTGTACATAGAATGAAAGGTCTGTTTCTATATTTTTTATTTTTATACTTGTTACGCTGTAAATACAGGAATGAATTTCAACAAGGAAGAAATGGGACAAGTTCACCATTGTATACACATAATCATGAACCTCTGTTTTAAAATCAGAGTGAATTATGCAAATCTTCGCTGAAATTTATTCAGGACATTTCCATGTTGCCTATCAGTTTTTCTTACAACATGTTTGAGAGTATAATATGTAAATAATGTTTTTTAAAGTAATAATGATGCAACTATAAAGGAAAAGGTAAAGAGAAAAGTAAAATAAGCATATTGATTCTTGTAACAGTAGTTAGGAATAAGAAGATACTATTGAAATTTATTATAGATGACAAAATAATACGAAAGTTTAGATTAAGACATTGCAAATGTATAGTACAAAGATAACCAATAGAACAAAAATACAGACTTTACTAAATACCAAGGACATAAAAAACAAACAACAAAGAAAACATTATCCATAATCACTGCTTTAGGTTACCCCACAAGTTTGGTTTTCATACTGAAAATAAATTCCTAGAAAGAATTAATAAAAATAAGCAAATAAAAACAGATTAAAGAGATAAAAATCAACAAGACTGTGGTGAATAAACCCAAAATGGAAGAAAAATAGAAACAATCTGAGTTTCAAATGATATGCCCATTGATCTAAAGATAAAATAACTATAAAAAACATATTGAATTCTAGGTTTGTTTACTATAGTTTTGAGCAAATGTGCGGCTTTTTGAGAATAACATGATCCTGATTTCTTACTATTGGAGAAGAAAGTTAAAAATATGAAAAGGGAGAAGTAAGGTGTGCATTTGGCATTGAACTTATTCTCATCCTTTTTAAAAGATATAGAAGTAGGTTATACACATGTGCTTGCATGTGTTAATACTTCTTACTAAAATATAGTGAAAGTGGGGGCTGGGGATATAGCTCAGTTGGTAGAATACTTGCCTTGTATGCACAGGCCCTGGGTTCAATCCCCAGCACCAAAAGGGTCTAAACACACATACTCTTTTTAAGCATTGAGCACACTTAGAATACATATATTAGTTTCTAACACAATTCCTTTCTAAAAAGTAGTGTTCCCTGGGGAAAAAGTTGATTTTAGGACTGGAACAAGGAAAATTCAAGATTAGTCTGGAATATTTTATTGTGCCATAAATATAAAGCAAAGACCTGCTCAAAAAATGATAGGGGTGGGGTGCATCAAAAAGATACAGAATTCAGCTTGAAAAAACTCATACTGCCCAAATCTGGGATGATGTTTAAAGGATACAGAAGCCAAATCTAGGCAACTTGAAAATTAGACTAAATAATGATGGGAATGTAATATTCATGAAATAATAGAAGAATCTTAATCCATGGTGGTGTGAATAAATGGATTACAAACAAATAAATGGGAGAGGATAGAAAGAAGTCAATTACAATAGAATGCTAACTAATGTAGAAGGAATGATAGAAAAGTCTCTATCACAATAATGGGGTTAGAAAAATCACTGTCATAGACGTAATTGATTTAGTCAGGAATCATCAATGGATTCTAAAGCTGGTGGTTGAATGTTTGATAAGGTGTAAGGTACTTAAATAATCTTAAACTGTTTTTCTGTAAATTATTTATTTCCAGAAGGAAAAGGATAACTTAATTACAGATTAACCAAATAATCCCAGCCTTAACAAAGTAAATGACACTGACAGCTGTACAAATCAACATGATGTGCCTTCCCATAGGCACTCTAGGATACCATTTGTCTGTGGTATTCTCTTTATCTAATGCATTCTCTTTATCTAATGTAACTATAAAGAAACTGCAGATTAAGAAACTTTCTACAAAATAACTTCTACTGAAAAATTTCAAGGTCAAGATAAACAAGGAAAATAATTTTAATAGTTTGGGAAAACAATTATGTTTGTATGTGGGTGGGGAGATTGATTTCTATAAAGTAGTGCAATATTTGCATATAATCTTCACACATATTCTCCTGTATCTTTAAAATCATCTTTAGATTACTTATACTTAATGCAGTGTAAATGTGATATAGTTATTGTACTGTATGGTTTAGGAAATAATGAGAAGTAAAAAGTGTATACATATTTAGTGTGGACATAGTTTTTCTTTCCAAATAGTTTCTATCCATGGTTGCTTGAATCCACAGTTGCAAACCTGATAGACACCAAGAGTCAACTGTATGATAAAGCAAATGAAACCAACATACCAATATTTGGTTTGTGTGGATAGAAAACATAAATTCTTTGTACTTTTGTTGTGACTTTCCTCAAAGTCTGAAACTATATCCATTTAAATATTGATTTTAGAGTTCAAAATCTGCAGAAAATTAGGGGAGATTTTTAAATAGTTTGGAAAAGTTCTTTTTTCCTATTTCGGTGTAAATATAGGAATTATAATACATGACACATATTATTTTCAACAAGAAAGTTACTACTTCATCCTGTAGTACATTTGGCATTACTCATTTCCATTTTCCTTACAACATTGGCCTACCTGTGAATGATGCAACAATTCATTTTCATCTGTCTATTCTTACCCTGTAATCTTCTTTTCTTTTTCTCCCTTTCCTTCTCACTACCCCCTACTCTTCTTCCCTTTCCTAATTTAAAGTTTCTTCTTCATTATGACTTTTAGTAAAATTGACATGATTTTCTAGAAATATTTACTTAAGAAAATGTATCTTCTCTGGTACAGTTTTCCTTAATGACTCACCAAAAAGTAGTTCTTTGTGAATTTCATTTCTGAATGAGAATCTTGTAAATACCATTAAAACATATGTGTTAGAACTATCTGTTGTTGAATCGAGCTCTACAGAAACCTTTCACATATAATTTATTTGAATCATTGTTTCCTCATCTCTTCAGTAGTGTATTCTTATCATTTTCCAACAGTATTGTTTTGTTGCTATATTTTTCCATGTATTAATTTACCCAGTTTTATCACGAGAAAATGAAGAAGTGTTTCCTGAGTGATGCAGAAGTTAGACTCTGAAAAGACTTGTAAATATTTGTCAACCTACTTACTTAAAATAGTATCTTCTACTCTTTTAAAACAGACTTGATCAAGTTCCGCTGTCTTGAAAAAATATTGCTGGGGCTGGAGTTGTGGCTCAGTGGTTAAAGTGCTTGCCTAGCATGCATGAGGCCCCGGGTTTGATTCTCAGCACCACATATAAATAAATGAATTAAATAAAGGTTTTTTTTTTTAAATATTGCTGAAATAAATACGGAAGTTTGTCTTTTAATTTTGGATACTTAGTTTTAAGCATCTTACCAATCATTACCTAACAAAAAATAATAGCATTAACCTAGGACAGTGTTTATTTCATTGTCAATTTAGTTCAGATTTCTTTTTTAAATTTTTAAAATCTTTTTAGCTATAAATGACCGTAGAATGTTTTTTGACATACATACTTGGAGTGTTAACTTCTCATTCTTTATTTTTTATTCTTTGGTACAGGTTGGGGTGCTGCCAGAGATTGAACTCAAGGGGCACTCAACTACTAAGCCACGTCCCCAGCCTTGTTTTGTGTTTTTTTTAGAGACAGGGTCTTACTGTAACATCCTATTCTTGAACTTGTACATGATGTAGAGTTACACTGGTCACGTATTCATAAATGAGCAAAGCAAAGCTATGTCTGATTTTTCTACTGTCTTTCCTATTCCTATTTCCTCTCCCTTCCCTTCATTCCTCTTTGTTTAATCCAATGAACTTCTATTCTTCCTGCCTCCTCTGCCCCTTATTGTGTGTTGGCATCCGCATATCAGAGAGAACATTTGGCCTTTGGTTCGGGGGATTGGCTTATTTCACTTAGCATGATAATTTCCAGTTACACCCATTTACCGCCAAATCCCATAAGTTTATTCTTCTTTATGGCTGAGTAATATTCCATTGTGTATATACTACATTTTCTTTATCCATTCATCTTTTGTAGAGCACCTAGGTTGGTTTCATAGCTTAGCTATTGTGAATTGAGCTGCTATAAACATTGATCTGGCTGAGACACTATAGAATGCTGATTTTAAGTCCTTTGAGTATGTACTGAGGAGTGGGATAAGTGGGTCAAATGGTGGTTCCATTGCGGGTTTTCTGAGGAATCTCCATACTGCTTTCCGTAGTGGTTTCACCAATTTGTAGTCTTACCAGCAATGTCTTGTCTTTTCTTCCCTCCTTCCCTCCCTTCCTTCCTTCATTCTTTTTTGTAATTTGGAAATCTTTTGATTACTTTTTGTATCTGATTGCATTGTTACTGTTACTGTTTTTATTTCATAGTATGGTTGTCAATAAACTCAGAAGTCGAGCTGGGGATATAGCTCAGTTCGTAAAGTGCTTGCCTTGAAAGAACAAGGCCCTGGGTTCAATCCCCAGCACTGGAAAAAGAAAAAAACAAACAAACAAAAACCTCAGAAGTGTCTACTCTACCATTTTCTTGTTTGTTTTTGCTTGCAGTATTCAAACTGTAGTTTCTTTGAAATAATCTATTTAATCTAGTCCTTTGTGAGATATGGTTTAGCTAAATTTAGATAACCTTTTAATTTACTTAACTGGATATAAACAGACATAGTACATGGAATCTAATGAACAAGGGGAAGTTCTACTGACCAAGAGCTAATTATTTAGTAGAGCTAATTATTTAGTGAAGGATATATAGCCCCTCCATATTATCTCAAATGGGAGAACTCCCTCATATATGGAGTAAGGGAGGGAAGAGGCAGTGTCAATTCATAAATTCAGTATCTCTCCCTGTTAGCATATCTTACGTGTATCCTCCACTTTGAAGGACTCTATTCTATAGAAGAAAGAACTGTGGCTCAGGCTGGGTTGTGAAGTCTTGAAAAGGCTTGTATGAAAAGGATGTGGGAAATTCTCTGAGTTGGCCCTAGAAGAAATCCAAAAATAGAAGTATTCTGGAATTCTTAACTAAATTTTTTTTTTTTTTTTTTTGCAGTGCTGGGGATTGAACCCAGAGCCTTGTGCTTGTGAGGCAAGTGCTCTACCAACTGAGCTATATCCCCAGCCCAAACTAATTTTTTTCAATGCAAGTTTATTAAATGATATTATTAAATGTCATTTGGCATCCTTTGTGTATATCATGTAATTTTTCTTCTTTCATCTACAGCTGATGTTAATGTAATGAATATTTCAATGTATTGTCAGATTTCTGCAATCAACATGTAATACAAAAGTGTCTTACATGTATATGTTTAATATAGATCACTAGATTGTTTTTTCTAGTATTTGTGCATTTGTTTTCATTGCAATTTCTATGAAGGTTATGACGTTTTAGTAGATTACAATTTTCAGGGAGCTTAGTCTTTTTCTGTGATGGTTAATATTTTATATAACAATAGAAATATTTACTTTTTGAAAGTTTGAAGTAACTCCTGGCTTTTTATTTTTATTTTTTAATTGTGAAATACATTATATACACACAGCATAAAGCATATAAGTTTATCCACAACTAAACAAGAAAAACATAACCTAATTAATATCATTTAAAGCCTCTTGTTTTTCTTTATTGCACCTCCAGAGGGGTCCACCCTAGCTTGTCTTTAGGTGACAATTATCTTACTTTTGGTGATTTTTTTTTCATACACTTATGAACTATTAAAAATATATTTAAAAGTTTTTGCATGTTTGTGACCTTCATACAAATAGAGAATTATAATGTAACCTTCTGAAGTGATTTTAATATATTTATTTTTGTTGGCTACTCATTTAGATCCATATTAACTTGTTAATTTTCACTTCCATGTAGTACTTCATTGTATGAATATACTACAGTGTTTTTGTTCATGCTATCATTTTTGGCATTTGTGTTGTTTCCAGTGTTTTCTGTGGTATATTTCTAAAGGTAGAATTACTGTGTCACAGAATATTTTTATTTTCTCTGGCCGCCTCCCTCCCTCCCTCCCTACTTTCCTTCCTTCCTTCCTCCCTCCCTCCTTCCTTCCTTCCTTCCTTCCTTCCTTCCTTCCTTCCTTCCTTCCTTCCTTCCTTCCTTCCTTCCTCCCTCCCTCTCTCTCTCTCTCTCTCTCTCTCTCTCTCTCTCTCTCTCTCTGTTTCTTTCTTTCAACCTATTTATATGCATTAGTGTTTTTATTTCCCTATAGTGATTTGGAAAGTGTTGATCTTGATTTCACTTTTGCTATTAAACATTTTTTAGAGACAGCCAAGAACATATTTCACTTAATATAAACTGTAAGAATAAACCCATTTTGTATTCTTTTTATGTAATACTCAGAGTTAATATGCAGAGTAGTTTAGTTTTAATTCTTCTTACTACTTCCTTCTCTTTTCTCGTTTTTGTGGAAAAGGTCCAGAACTTCATATCACAAGTATCATTTTTAACTTATTTTAATAGTTACACATTTTCGTATGCCCTTCTTTTTGTGATACTGGGGGTTGAACCCCAGGGACACTTTACTTGTTACACCCCCGGAGTCCTTTTTATTTTTTATTTTGAGACAGGGTCTCACTAAGTTGCTGAGGCTGGCTTCAAATTTGCAATCCTCCTGGTTGAACCTTCCAAGTTGCTGAGTTCATAGGTGGGTGCCACCCCATCTGTCTTATATTCCCCTTTTAAAATTACCACTGAAATTTGCATTCTTTTTTTTTTTGTAATGCAGTAATTTTGAAACACCATCTAAGTTTAATTTCTGTGATGAACCTCAGTCATCTGTGCTTCTTTACCATTCCTTAATATTTAAAATTTTCCAGCAATAGTGAGTTACAATTGACAAAACTGTTTGAGTTTTAAACTGCACAGTGTGATGATTTGACATCCTTATATTTTAAATGATTACCATAATCACGTTAACACATTCCTCACCTAGTTACCCTTTTTGTTTTGTGGTGGAAATACTTAAGCAAATTTTAAGTACATCACTGAAGTCACCGTAGCTTGTAATAAATCTTGCAGACTTACTCATCTTTGTTTTTATTGTGTGTTGTTTTGTGGTATTGGGGATTGAACACAAGGGTGCTTGGCCATTGAGCCATATCCCCAGCCATCCACCTCCCTTTTTTTTTTTTTCTTTTGAGACAGGACTTTGCTAAGTTGTTGAGGCTGGCTTTGAACTTGTGATCCTCTTGCCTCAACCTCCTGAGTCGCTGAGATTATAGGCATGTGCCACCACACCAGGTGATTTATTCATCTTATAACCAAAAGTTTGCACCTTTTGATCAATATTTCTTCTTTTCTCCATTCCCCTGCCCCTCGTGACCATCATCCTACTGTTTTTCTAACAATTCCTTAATTTTGATTCATCTTTCAGGTAGAGTACCTATTCCTGCCCCCAATGCTCTGTGGCTTTATTTTTTCAAAGGCTTTATTTATCTAAAGGTAATTTTCTATTGTCTTAGATGAGAAACATGGTTGAGCAGGGAATTCTTATGAAACACCTTTCTCCTCTAAACTGTCATTTTTTTTTTTATCATCTATCCATTAATTGTGAAGGGAAGTCAGAGCGTCATTCAGATGTCCTTTGTAACTTTTGTGGAGGAACTGATGGTACTGGACAGTTCCAGGAATCTTCTCTTTGAAGCTTAAATCTTTCATCAAGATGTCTGAGTAGTTTTGCCTTTCATTAATTTTTGTCTGATGACACATGCATGGTGACACTGCAGCCCCACGGAGCTCATTGATACATACATTAAATCTTTGAGTTAAAGACTTAATACTTAATGCAGAAATTTAAAAGTTTTTCTTTTTTTTTTTTGTTGGTGTCTTCTTCAGGACCACCAATTTTTAAATTTTTTCTTCTAAAGTTTATGTTCCCATTTATCATACTTGTCTTTTCATTTTTGTCTTCCAAATTTTTAATTAGTTTTCTCTTTCCATGTATACCAGTTTCTCATACTTACTTTATATATTACTAGTACAATCTTACATTGTCAAATGCTTAAAGTTTTCTCTTTTTAGGGAAATCCTAGCAGAGAAATTTCATTACCTTTATGATTTCCAAGGCACCACACTTGATTTTGTGCCTAGTGTTGAATCTTGAAATTGCAAATATATTGTATTAGTAGGTCCCCAACCTGACGGCATCAGTCTTTCCATGCTAGTGTTTCTCATAGTGTCCCGGCATTCTTGAGTTTTTGGGCTCATTTGGACAAAGAGTCTATAAGTTGAAGTTCTTAAAGGACTTTGCTTCCTTAGAAAACCACCTTGCTCAACCCAAAATAGTTGTCATTGGTCTCCTTATGGAACATACCCTCACATTTTGTAGTTCCTCAGGAGCTAAAAGAAATACAGGTTGAACTTGCCCTGTATTGTAGTTTGACCTAGGATTTCTCCCATGTTCCCCTCGACGGCACTCCTTTCAAAAAGTGTTTTGCAAGTTAGCTTTGCAGATCTTTTTCTGTTGTTTAAATATACCAGAATTTCTAACAGTTTCCAATTTAGAAATTATATTTGCTCTTAAAGGTTTATTTCAGTTGGATTAAAGGGGAGAGGTAAATATGAGCCCTGTCATCTTTTTCTGTAATGTTTCAAAGATTTTTATATGGATGTATTTCCATAATACACATGTAATTTTTCCCCATGATCCAAGAATAATCAAGAGTTTTATTGATTGGTAGTGATTATTAGTATTGTTTTTAATTCCCAGAATTCTACCAAAATAATGCAGATGCATTGTTTTGAAATAATCTTAGAAAGGATTGGTTGAAACAAGATGAAACAGGATTGACCATGAATTGATGTCTGCTTATAGGTACCATCATGCTAATCTCTCTACTTTTGTATATGAGTTTAGAATTTACATAATAAATTATTTCTAATTTCCAAGTGTTTGATTTCTTCTTTTTTTTTTTTTAATTTTAAATTTTGAGCCAGCCTTTCTAAATTGCCTAGGCTGGCTTGAACTTGCGATCATCTTGCCTCAGTTCTGAGGCCCTGGGATTACAGTGTGTATCACCACACCCAGCACATTTAAGTTTTTTTCAATTGAACAGTGTTATTCATGTCACTTGCCACCTTCCTCTAAGTCAGAAAAGAAGTGAGCATAGAGTATAGAAAATAAAGCATAAGGTCTGCCATGAAATAAATGAACTTCAAATTGAAGAAAAAAAGTGTAATTCATCCTTCCGGAAACTTTTCCTAATATTGAACTTAGTTTTCTTTGTCTGATGACAGGGTATTTGCCGTCTGGATTCTAATGTTTTACCATTTGAATTAAATATGTAGTATACTAGGGAGATTACAGTAGGAGCTCAGTAAACACTTGTTTTTGATTAATATGTTCCCTGTTGAAAAGGATGTCATTGACTTGGAGGAGAAAGATAAAGAAATGTGTAGTCTCGCATCTGTAGTTTAATGAGTGAACACAGAGTAGATCTGTTGGTGTGTAAGCTAAGGGTCATGTAAGAAATTAAATCAGAAGACTTATATTCTGAAATATAAATTTGTATTTGAGCTGTGTTCTCTGACCTCTTAATACCTTTTAATTTTTAGAAGCATAACTCTTTACTGCTTATTTGTTTAGAGAGACAGAGATCTGAATTGGACACCAAAACCTTTTTTGCATCTCAGTAGGAAATATAAAATGATGGCAATGAGAACAAGTACTGACCCTCAAGAAAGAGAAATAATATTTTCAAAAATTTGTAACAGTTGGCCTAAACCTACATTTTAAATCTGCTTTTTGCAATCATGAGCAAGAAGTTTGTAAAGAGTGTCTTTTTTTTTTTTTGAGTATCTTAAACACTAGTTTTAAGATTTTGATTTTAAAATTTCAAAATCTCTACTTTCATTTGATTGTTTCATAAAGATTATTTATCTTTAGTCTGTGTTTAACCATTCCACCATGAATTATCAATTGTAAAAGACCATACCATCTAGAATATATTCAATTCAATATGACCAAGTGATTTCATAGGAAACTATCCTTTAATTCCTTGAAAACTGTTAAATAATTTTTGAGCAGCTATTTTCCAGTTTGCTTTTATGTCTAAATTTATACATACTCCTCTTTCTATAATATCTGTATTAATAATGAAAAAGACTTGATTTTTTTTACCTATTTAAATTCATCGTTGGTTTATACTAGGCAAAAACTGCTCCTCTTTTGTCATCCTTTTGTTTTTAAACTGTAAACTATCTGCTGATGACAGCCTCTGGATCATATAGAAATGTGAGCATGAACATTCCTTTCTGAATGAATTCTCAGGAGTTCTATTTATTCATATGTCTTTGCCTTTTTATGCTGTCTGTAGCAGTGTTGCATTCATTAGCTGTCAAGTAAGCTGCCTGCTGGGATAGAGTTCTCTGATCAAATTGAGCTTACATGGAGAACAAGGAAGGAATAGAAAGGGACAATTTAATTCCTTTTCAGATTGGAGAACATTAAATTATTTTGCTTATAAAAACTGAAATGGGGCCGGGTGCGGTGGTGCACGCTTGTAATCCCAGTGACTCGGGAGGCTGAGGCAGGAGGATCATGAGTTCAAAGCCAGCCTCAGCAACTTAGCGAGGCCCTAAGCAACTCAGTGAGACCCTGTCTCTAAATAAAATACAAAATAGAGCTGGGGATGTGGCTCAGTGGTGAAGTGCCTCTGGGTTCAATCCCTAGTACCAAAAATAAAAACAAAAAACAAAAAAAAACTGAAATGGGAAAATGAGTAGTAGTTATGATTTTCTAAGTCATTAGTTTTTCCACCTTAAAAATTAAGGTTTGATTATAAAAACAAAAGAGTACTTCTTTTTATTTCCATTGACATACCCCTGCCACTCACACCTGTCCCCCCAAAATCAGTGGGTGGGTAGCTGTAGGGCATTTTAAAAAGCTGCCAATGAACTTAGCATCTGTCTGGATCAGAAATGGTAGAACAATTGATCTTTAAAATAACCACACATAGAATTTTTCTATGGTAAATTTAAGTCTATATCAATCAGTTTAATTTCTTAGTTGTGAACTATAGTAGCAGATACCTTAGAATATAATGTTGTGCTTGACATGGTTTGGTTAATTGTGTCCCCATTTAAGAATCTTTCTTGGGAATATTATTATGAATTGGTAGGTGACGATAGATTATGAACTTGAAAATTTAATTCTAATTAATATTTGGATTGATTTTACCCAGTAATGTGATATATAGGAACTATCTTTTAAATTGGGCAAAATTTATTAGGCACATTACTTTTTTGGTGGGGATTTGTCCATGCCATCCCTATCATTTCCGGTGTCTATAAAGAGAAAATACTCATTTTAAATGAGCAGATCAAGCATATTGCACATGATTTGTGATAGTAAAAATCAAAACTGAAAATAGCCTAAATGTATAAAGAACTAAATTATTGCATATCAGGAGAATCAAATACTATATAGCTATAAAAAGAATGAAGTAGTAGAGTATAGAGATTTTAGATCTCTAAAATATGTTAAGTGAAAATATTCACAGAAAATATATTGACAGTTGTACTTGAACTTGTGGTTATCTTTGGTGAGATTGGATTGTCTAGAGATTAGGGAATCTTTTAATTTTCACTTGGTTTTTACAATGACCAAGAATAACTTAAACACAGTGCCATTATCTACAAATAGTTGTTCTCTGATAATCTCCACTTACTTTTATAGTTTTATTTAAATAGTGGTCTGTTCTTCTGAAAACAAAACTGTTAGAATTTCATTGAGTTTATTTGCAATATTACTAAGTTACTCTTCCACTAATATAAGAAATTGTGATACTTTTATTATCAGTTTTGGACATCCAGAAAATATAAACAGATATTTGTGGTAGGAGTTTTAAAAAGACACAAATGTGTTTTTAATTTTTTGCTGTGTTGTTCTTCTATTCCAGTTATTTAGAAAAGTACGAGAAAGTTCATCATTTTGGGGAGGATGATGATGAGGTACCGCCAGGCAATCCAAAGCCACAGCTTCCTATTGGTGCAATTCCATCTTCCTACAATTACCAGCAACACAGTGTGTCAGGTAAATATCACTGGAAATTAACAGGGATTCCTGTGAATTGGGAAGATAGACATCATTCAACGAATTAGTCCATTACTTTGCACTTGGGAACACTAGCTGTTGCTGTATTGTACCTTTCAAAGTTTGATATCTATTATCAGGGCCCTTTCTCATAGGTTCTTTCAGAATTTTAGTTGCAGATTTTTATGAGTAAAAATGACTTACACTTTCAAGTTAAGTTTCTTCCTCATTGTAAACATTTTTATTGACTGGTCATCAGTTTATCCTGAATTAAAACAAGATGTGGAAGGTCCATTTAAGATTATGGAAACCAAGAATTTTCATATAGGATTTACTAGATATTCTACAATTACTGGATTTCCCAACACTCAAATTCTCAGAAATTTTCTAGTTACCCTGTTATTTTCCTGCCATGATATCATTAAAAAATTTTTCACTTAAGTCACTCTTGTAACAGTTATAGAAAAATCTGCAGTTAAATAGAACTGAACTCAAATTGGAAACAAGCAGCTCCAGAGTCAGATAACTATTTTTGAATACAATGGGGGGGTTCCAATCTTTAATGGCTCTGGGGATTAGGACTGATGATAACTAGGAAAAAAGATCTAGGGGCATAAGGTGCATCTGTTTTTTTAGTCAACAGCAGTTGGCCTAAAAAAAACAAGATATTTCTTTTGCAAAGTTGTATTCTTTACAGAATTGTAGTTATTCTAAATATTCATTGCTACTAATGACAGTCTTTATAGGGGATCTTAGATTTAAGCTGTCTCATTTGTGTCAGCGTCATCAATTTTTATTTTATTTTCACATTGTCTTGTTTTCAAAGTTTCTTTCATATTGAATTTTACTCCATATTCTTCACCAGTCAGTAATAAAGAAATCGAATTTCCTCTTAAAATCTCTGATTTTTATTAGAAGTGAATTCATTTGGTGCTTTTTTAAATAATTGAGATGAGGTAGAAGCCTGAAGTATAAACCAAACATACCTTTGTTTTTAAGTAATAGTTATTACTGAAAGAACCAACATTAAAGGAGAATGTTTTAAGTCACCACACAGACAAATTTGCTAATAGTTTAAGCTGATACAGTGTGAGGTGACTTGTCATGTGATGTGTTCTTTGTTCCTAAAAAGAGCCAGTGACTGCTATCTAATTCAAGGATATTCCTACATTGAAAGAAACACTGTACTAATGACCTTTAAGACTATTTATAACTAACTTTTTAACTATGTGATATCCTATATTACAGTAACAGTGTTGCTGTTCATCTTTGTAGCTTACATTGAGTTTGGTGTCTGCTACTATAGTTCCCAAATCAACCCTTTTCTCCATTTGTTCTTGTTTAAAATTTTCTTTTCTTTTTTTTTCCTGAATCTGTTTTCTGCCTCCCTTCTCTAATTAAAACTGAAGTTACTTTAGGATAGATATAAAATATTTTTGGTATTGCAGAAACCCATAATGAAACTCACTGATAGAACTATACAAGTTAAAGAAATTGTAGACTTGCTTATCTGTCATTTTAGCAACATCTTTTTGAAATGCTTTGATACGTCTGAATGGTTGTAAGGAGAATCTGAACAGTTACATAACGTGTTGTGTTTGACAAAATCAGGGTTAAGGATTCATAGAGGAAAAAAACCTGGGAATTGCTGGGGATCATAAAATTATAAAATATCTAATTCAAATTTAAAAGAGATTGTATTTCTTAGTTGTATTTATGAATTTAGACTTGTTTTTCTCAAAAGTGTCATACAACATCATGATGGGGTTTTACAAATTTCATGATTATCAATATATAAATCCTTCATTGATGATTCTTTTCATGTGTTATTAAGGAAAATGGAGAAAATGTCATAGTTTTTCTGTGCATATGTATATGGTTTTTGTGTTCTAAATAACCACCAAATTGGAGTTACCTAGTGATAAATTAAGAGCATTTCAAACCAGGTGCAGTGGCACATGCTTATAATCCAAAAATTCTGGAGGCTGAGACAGGAGGATCTCAAGCTTGAGTCCAGCTTGGGCAACTTAGGAAGACTCTGTTTGAAATCTAAAGGTACTGGGGATGTAGTTTAGTGGTAGAACCCTTGCCTATCATGGGCAAGTCCCTGGATTTAATCCCCAGAACCACAAAAAAAACAAATAAGTGTTTAGAAAAAAATGTTTAGGGCTAGAGATAGAGCTCAGTAGTAGAGCACTTTCCTAGCACTCATGAGGCCCTGGATTGGATTTCCTGCAACACACACACGCTTTTGTTGTTGTTGTTGTTGTTGTTGTTGTATCATTATAGAAATTTGCAATGTCATTATAGAAAAATTATGAAGGGCAAAATTGCCATTGCAATTAACAGTATTCAAGAATTTTAGAGTTTGTCAGGATTGTAATGATCATTTAATCCAACTCAATCATTTTTTACAAAGGCAGCCACGCACTGTGTCCTTTTGTATACCTGGTATTAAATTTGGAAAAGTTTAATATACGAAGTTTTAAATATTTTACCAGTTGTTTTTAGGTAAATATTTTTCTTTAAATGTTTGATATTCTAGCAGATGTTTAGATCACAGTAGTCACTGCCAATATCAATAGAAAGAATGTATTATAGAAGTCCTGCAATGGACGTAAACAGCACTCCAGAAGCAACCCTTCCTCTTTCCTCTAAGCTAAAAATCAAGAGAAGTGATTGCCTCAAATTAAGTTTGTCACCAATGATCCATTTATATAAACTTTAAATCGAGAATGTTGAAAATAAACTTCTATTCCTGTTCTGAATATAAAATCATGGCAGTTTGATCATATCTCCTTGGGGAAGGGAAAAGGATGTCAAAAATCTATATTTTTTTAAAGACCCATTCTCAGACTCCCCAGTATCTAGGTATATAGGTGCATGCCATTGCATCCAGCTAAATCTTATAAACTTTTCCTTCTACTGTGTCTTAGGAATCTTTGCCAAGGACAATTCATATATATTTGTTTTATGTTTAGCAAAGTCATTTGGGCAAGGATATGTCGATTATTTGTTATTGTTTGGTAGCAAATAGAACAATTCTAAGATCATATTCAAACTTTGGGTCTGTCAGAGACAATCGAGTATGAGTTGCAACATTATTTTTATACGAGAGATTTGCATGAAAGCTATGTGAAATCTAAAGATTATTGCTAAGACTCATCTCATTTTCAATTACTGATTACAATCTGGAAATATTGAAATCTGCTCCTATGTTCTTAGATGTTTTGTTACTTTTTCTCTATAAATTATTGAGAAATTTAATTTATCAAGTCACAAAAATAAACAATGTTATGTCCAACCTTAAATATTGTAAAGAAACTGTGTCATAGTCATTTATAACTCTGTCCTGATACCTTTTCACCATTATGTTATTGGAGGCATTCCTAGAATATTTTAGAAGAGGTTTTCACTTGTCTGTATTAGGATATGAAAAAATTCTTCATCTGTCATTTTCTTCTGTGGCATATTATGATATAGTATGATTTTTATTTGCTTCTTACTTAGAGTAGTTAAAATTTTTTTTTCAAAATATTTCTGAAATATTTCATATAAACGTTTTCTAATTCTTGTTTCTTTGCTTCTTTAAACTAGTCACAACTTTATTAGTACATAGTGTGTTTGTCTTAGGACATAGCTGCCAAGGCGTAAGCTGCCCCAGTTAAAAGTGAGTATAAGTGGGTGTTTTAGGCAAATCTTAAGTTACACTGCTTCAGGCAAGAATTTCTTAGGATAGAAAAACATGAACCATAAAAGTAAAAACTTATAAATTGTCCTTCATCAAAATTAAAATTTCACTTAAAAGACACTTAAGTAAATTAATATTTTCTCTGGGAGAAAATATTTGTAAAACAAATATTAGATAAACAATTTGTATTAAAAATATTTAAAACCCACAATATTACATGCTGGCAAGATGTACATTGCTGGTGGAAATGCAAAATGTAAGCCACTTTGTAAACAATTTCATAATTCATGTTGAGCATACATTTATGTGTAACTCAGCTATACCACTTACAGGTATTTTGCCAAGATGAATGAAAAAAATGTGAAATCTGAACTGGGGTTGTAGCTCAGTGGTAGAGTGCTTGCCTAGCACATGGGAGGCATTGGGTTCAATCCTCAGCACCACATAAAAATAATTAAAGGTATTGTGTCCATCTACTACTAAAAATATTTTTTTAAGGAAGTGAAATCTGTATGTGCATGTATATAGCAACTATATTTGTAGGTACTAAAACCCAGAAACAACTCAACTGTACTTAAATAGGAAATGAGTAAACAAACTGTGTTTAAAGATAAATGATTCATGAATGATCATAGATATATCAAATCATTTTTTAAATAAACCAGACACAGAAGGCTACTTGCTGTCTGATTCCATTTATTTGGCATTTTGAAATAAAGCCATACTTTACAGAATATAAGATCGCATGTTAATTGGAATAAGGGATGGGATTGACTGTAAAGGAGCATAATATAGTTTCTGAAGTGATAGAAGTGCTCTATACTTTAACTGTGATTGCAATTAAAAGACTGTACGTATATTTGTCAAAACTGACAGAATTCTAAAACTCAGAAGGATGACTTTTACTATTGTTAATTATCTCATAATAAATTAAATTGGTTCTTTGGAATGCAACAGTACAAGTGTAAGTTATATAAATTAATCATACACTACTACTTTGACCATGATGTTCAAGAAGGTGGTAAGTACATTTTTGTATTTTATTCTTTTTCAAGACTGTAGCATTTGTAATTTGTAAACCTAAGTTCAGAAAGTTGAACTCTTTAACTTCTAATCAGTTTTTATTTTATTAAGAAAAAGAGAAAGCTCTGTCCTGCTTCAGAAGATACTAACCTTAATCCTCAATATACTTAAGGTGTTTGTTCTTTTCTTTGTTAGATTATCTGCGGCAAAGTTATGGGCTATCTATGGATTTTAATTCGCCAAATGATTATAATAAATTGGTGCTTTCACTGTTATCTGGACTCCCAAATGAAGTGGACTTTGCTATTAATGTATGCACTCTCCTATCAAATGAAAGCAAGCACGTCATGCAACTTGAAAAAGACCCTAAAATCATCACATTGTTACTTGCTAATGCTGGGGTGTTTGATGACAGTAAGTTTTAAGCTGAACATATTAAGTGCTTATTCTGTAGAGATGTTAAGGATTTTTTCAAAGTTTTTTAAGGAGAAAAATATGTCCCGCTCTATGTTTTTTGAAATAGGAATTACACAATTATTTGTGAAATTAATATGAAAAATGTAAATTATGATAGTTTGGCAATCTAATAACAATAGCATCATTTTGACCTCCTAAGATTTTTCTTCTCCACAAATGGAAACTAATACATAGTATTATAGTAGTCTTCATTTCTTTTCTTTACTATCTGTGTGTCTTTTGAAAATGAGTTTTGTTTTGTTTTCTGTTTTTCAATGTTGGGGATGAAACCCAGAGCCTCATGATTGCTGAGTGCTCTACCACTGAGCTATATCCCCAGTTTAAGCTGCATATCTTCAGTTTGCAGGGACACATATTTTGGGGTGTGAGGTTATATAATTTTTAAAAATTCATATTCTAAAAGATTTTCATTTATTGTAATCCACTAGTAGTCATTACTGCTATCATTTACTATGAAACAATTTCTAGTGAACAAGATATATTAAAATTTTTACTACTTTTTATAGCTTATGTAATATTAAGAAATAAATAAAAGAATTAATACATTTTACTAAATGTACTGTTTATTATTTTAGCTTTAGGATCCTTTTCTACTGTATTTGGAGAAGAATGGAAAGAGAAGACTGATAGAGACTTTGTTAAGGTAATAAGCATAAATTAAAATGTTAACCATTGAGTTCTGTGTAGCCAAGACAGTAGTGAATCAAATGACTGGTTTAATGTATATGATACTATTCATGCTTTTATCTTTAGCAAATTATAAACCTGTTTAGAAGTCATGGTTAAGATGAATAGATAATCTTTTAGTATAGCCAATGGACTGATTATTAGATTTGTGTTGATTTCTGATGATGAGAAATCAAAAACAACAGCAATAAATATTTAAATGACTTCATTCCTACCTGGAATTTTGAGAAAATTTCAGGAAGTTTTATTTTTATGTACATTTGACTGTGCAATTTAGGAAGAAATGAAAATCCAGACCTTTCATGAATTTCTGAAGAAGACATATGACTCTATAAGATGAGTAGGTATTAATATATGGGAAAATATCTGGCAATATATTTTTGAAAAAAAAATCTGTGAACTTCAGATAAGAAATTACAAAAGGAATTGGACATTTGTTTTCTAATTTACACTTGTCTAATTTCCCTGACTTTCAAATAACACATGAGATGCCTCTTTTATTAACCCTCTGAGCATACAGACTGTCATATTATTAATAATTGAACTTGGACATTAAACACTATTATGTAAACACCTTTTCTTTAAAATTGATATGTGAACAGCTTTTTACTTTGGCAACTTTTGATTTTCGTTTCTTTAGCTAAAAGTTTTTAACCTGTCTACTTTATTTCTTAATAGCAGACCCCAAAACCATGATATACAGCATATATAGATTAATCACTTAAATATTAAAGTCAATTACAGTAAAACTTTCAATATTGAAATATCATGCAAATTTGAGTTAAAATATTTCTTTTAAGAAACAGTATCTGTCAGCAAATTGTAAGATTTTTCTAGTGGAATATTACCTAAAGAAACATGAAATTAGAATTTATGTCCAACTATTACATATATCAAGTTGTAGAATTTTAAAAACTTAAATTCCATTAGGTAAATTATGTTATAAACAAGAAGCTTTAAGTTTTTTTCTAAAGAAAATACTGCCAGTTGTTAGGTTTAACTAACAAAAACAACTTACATGACTTATATGATAAGGTTTTACTAATCAAAAACTTCGACTTCAGAAGTCTGAAGTCCTATAATTATTGTTAGAAATTATGCATCAAGATATTTTTGAGCCTTTAATGTGAAATTGGATGGTTTCTTGAATTATTTGTCAACATCTGATGTTTTAATCTTTACAAAATCCTTACAGGTTTGATTCCTAACTAATATTACCACTGAGGCATTTTTCCTTTATGATTTTATAGTGTTAATTGTTTTTTCAGCTAAGAAGGTATAAAATTAAAGGGTTTAGACACTCAACATCATTGGTTTATATCAAAATAATTTTTATATAAAGTGCCTTTTGAATTTGTTTAAATGCTATTATATAAAATATTCTTTGACTACTTTTTAGCAAAGAATTGAAAATAAATGTGGACTAGATATGAAACAATTTAATAGTTGTTGTTACCATTTTTTATTTTTACAAAAGTTTCGGGTTTATATTTTGCCTTTTTTTCCCAAAACAAACAATTCCATTGTAAAGTATTTAAAGCAATATAGGAATCTACAGTGTTTCTTCAGAGATGTAGTATACATGAATTTTATTTTAATGAGCTGGTAATATTTAATAAATAATGGAGGGAAAAGATGTTTTCATAGTTTTATAGAAGTAGTGAATGTACATTGTAGAAAAGCTAGAATTCATAGCAAAAGGCAAAACTTAAAACCATCATTAATTACAAACATCCAGAAATAAACAGTTTTTTATGTGCATATATCAAGTATTTTTATATATATAATTAAAAAATAACATTGTATTTCAAATGTGTGTGTGTGTGTGTGTTGGACCTAGGAATAGAATCCAGGGCCTTATTACATGTGATAAGCAAGTCCTCCCAGTGACCTATACCCTCAGTCCTCAAACTTAATTTGTAATCTGCCCTTTCACTTAGATTATGAGCTTTCCTCCTTATTATTAATCTTTAACATTTTAATAATCATTTATTTATATTATAGATATTTAACAGTTCATGTAAATAATGTATGTTTTCAGAAATTTAGGTAATTATTAATGATCTAGCCAGATCAACATACTTAGTCAAATCTATAAGTATATAGTAGTTTTTTCTTAGAATAAATTCCAAGAAGTAAAATTCCTGAGTTGAAGATTATATTAAATCCTTTTAAGAAAAATGTACCATATCCATTAAATTTTATGATAATTACCTTTCATGTTATGCTAAATGCAATTTGTACCTCAAAATATCTAGGCCCAGTGCTTCATAAAGTACTGTAAAATCAATTGCAGTTTCAGTTATTTATCTGATATCTGATAAAAATTGCCTGATTAGTAGTTTTAAACCACTTCATTTCAGAGAAAAATGGGTTGAGCTGGGCGTGGTGGCTCTCGTCTGTGATCCCAGCAGCTTGGGAGGCTGAGGCAGGAGGATCACAAGTTCAAAACCAGCCTCAGCAGTTTAGCAAGGCCCTGAGCAACTTAGCGAGACTCTGTCTCAAAAAATAAAAAGGGCTGACGATGTGACTTAATGGTTAAGTGCCTCTGAATTCAATCCCTGGTACCCTAAAGAAAAAGAAAAGAAAAATGGTTTGAACTATTTTACTTAATTGATTGTCTTTTAATAATTTTGCACATAAATTCCTTTATTTGGCAAATATTTACTAAGCATTTTGTATGTACTACAGTTTTTCCAGACACTGGAGAAACAAGGTCCCCTGCACCATCACTGAATTTCTTTTTAATTCCAGGGAGAGAGACAATAAAATTAAACAATGTAGGTTGAGAATTTTGTAAGTATTGTGAAGAAAATAAAACAGGATAATGTGATAGAATTGTAAGATGTGGGTATGTGCAACATTAAATATTGTGACCAACAAATGCTTCTCTCAGAAAAGTAAAAATCTGATAATTTTGGTAGATTTAAGTGATAATAGGGGACCTCTCTAGAGGAATATCTTTTTAGGCTAAGGGAGTAGCAGATGCAAATTCTCTGAGGTAAAAACAAATCTAGTTTGAGTTGTGGAAGTATACTTATGTGGAAGGACACTAGTAAGCAAAAGGGAAAATATACAAATATGCGTGTTGTAGATATGAATATGCAGTTGACAAAATTCTGATTAATGCCCAAATATATTAAATCATGTTGTGTTTATTGAAATTATGCTCTAGTAGATATTGGAATTTTTCTTTAATAAATTTTCCCCTGACTCCTCTAGGTAAATTTTTTATTAACTTTTAACCCATACTTAGAAAAGTATGTAAGTATACAGCTCAATAAATGTTTACAAAATGGAAATATTAGTGTAACCATTACCCACATGAAGAAACAAACATTACAAGTCCCTGTGCAGTACCCCTGCTTATGCCCTCTTTCAATCTCTTCTTACACTCCCTCATCTATTAACTAACTTCCTTCTCCATACTCCCTATCTTTTATCAGCCTTATGCTTGTGGAAAATTCATTCATGTCATTGCATGCATTTATGCATATTTCTCCTCTGTTGTTATATATCATTACATTGCATGAATATACAGTATTGTGTCCATTCTGCCTTAAATTCAGAAAACTGTAAGAATTGAGTTATTTCCAGTTTAGAAACAAATAATTCTACTAGTCATGTATTTTGGTAAATGTATGCATGCATGTCTGTTGGGTATTAGACCTAGGAGTGTAATTGTTAGGTATTAGGGTATGTGTGTATTCAGCATTAGTAGATATTGCCAAACACATTTTTGTTGTCTCATTCCATAATAGTAGTAAATAAGAGTTCCAGTTGCTTTTTGTTGCTAGTTACTTGATATTGTTGGACTCTTTCATTTTAACATTCAAATGGGTATATAGGTTAATGCATCTTGGTTTTAAGTACCATTTTTCCCCCTAATGACTGGTGAAATATAAAATACCTTTTGCTATTTTGATAGTTACTTTTGGTCAGTGTCTATATTTCACCCAATTTTCCTTAAGATTATCAATCTTACTGACTTGTGGTCTTTGTTATGTTTTTGATAAAAGTTACTTTTAAGATATGTATTGGAAATATCTTGTAACTTGAATTTTCATTCTTGAAAGGTATCTTTGGATGAACATTTGTTCTTAATTTTAATGTAGTCCATCTGTTATAGTTTGGATGTGGATATTCCACAAAAGTTCCTGTGTTAATATAGGAATATTCAGAGGTGAAATGGTTATGAAAGCTGTAATCTATTCAGTGTATCCCTGCTGAAATGTGCTAATTGGGTAATAACTATAGCAAGTGGGGCATGGTTATAGAAGGTGGGCCCTGAAAAAATTCATCTCCCTGGTGTCCCATCCCCTTTCTGTCTTTTCTGTCCTTTCTGTCTCTGCTTCTGCTATAAGCTAAGTATCTTTCTTCTGCCAAGTCGTGGACCCAGAACAATGGAGTCAGTTGACCATGGACTGAGACCTCTGAAATTATGAGCCAAAATGAACTTTTCTTCTTTGTAGTTGTTCTTATCAGATAATTTGAACACAGCAATGAAAAGCTGACTAACACATCAACTCATCAAATTCTTTTAGTAATTTTTTGTGTCCTGTTAACAAAATTTCCCCTTTGAAGTAAAAAATACATAGTTTTTTTTCAATTTTACTTTTCACACTGAGATTTACAATTTGTATGAGGTTTTTGTGTGTGTGATATAAGGTAGAAATCAAAGTTGTTTTCTTCTCAGTGCAATCCAGTTGAACCTGCATCATTTGTTGAAAAAAGTTTCTTCACTCTGTTGCTGTATCATCTTTGTCATCAATTTGCTGATCAGATATGTTTGGATCTATTTCTAGGACTCTTCTTTCCCATTGTTCTGGTTGCCCTTGTTAGGGTTTTAAAATACCAGATATTTAGTCACGAAATTGTAATTCTTCCTTTGAAACATTAGTAAAATTTTTCTAATTGAAGATTCATTTTTCCTATTGTTCTTCATAGCTCATTGCTTAAAAGGTATTTTTATACCTCTATGTAATTTATAATCCAGGAAAACAAACCTTTTAATCTCATTTTTTATCCTCATTCTTTGTTGGATATATCATTTGCCCTGTGAGTGCACATCCTTAACTAAGTCTTTCAGTGGGGCTATCTTAATAGAAAAATTCTGCATTCTTTGATTATCTGGTGTTTAAACCATATTCTATTTGTATAGAATTGTAGGTTTGTGTGTGTGTGTGTGGGTGTGTATGTGTGTGTATGTATTTGTCATTTTGTTGTTTTTACCTTCCTTTTAATCTTTTCTTTTTGGTAATTTTGGCTCTTCTGTTTCTTTGGTGTTTTGCCACCAAGTAACAAGGTGTAAATTTTCTTTACTTTTGGAATTCCAAAGTTGAGCTTTTTCTGTCCTCCACCTCTCTTAACCTTTGATTCGTATTTTCTGTCTCTTTAACTGGTAACATCCTCGATTTGTTTTTGAGTTCAAGTAATTATTTTCAGTTGTACCTAATATGCCACTTGACTCATTTGTTAAGTTTTTATTTCTTCAGGTTCTCTTTGGCCTTTGTTAAATTTGTCCTTTTGGGTCTTATTTTACGATTTTAATGATTTTGTATATGTATTAATATATATTTTAAATCTTTTTACAATTTAATATATTTTATATAAGAAATATAAAAGGCAAGAATAAAACATGTAAATATATATAAATATATAATATGCATATTAAAATTAAATACAAATATACCTGACAATTTAATATTTTAATCTCTTGTAGCTAAATTTACTTACTGATTTATGTATTCCCTTATATTTTATAATGTCACAAATTTCAATAGACTTCTTTCTTTGGGGTTTTTGTACAGACTAGATTGAGAATTTGTTCCTCCAGTATTGGTTGCATTTGCCCATTATTCAAGGGAAAATACTGGTTTAGAATGATTATATTACTAGCTTCATTGAATTTCCAGTGCCTGGGGTAGTAAAACCATGAGGATTGAGGAGCAGGCTGATGGTGAATAATTTCAGGTATTGTTTTTACCCAAAGGTATTGTTTTTAACCAAAACTTAACAGAGACAGCTAACACCATGATATGATGTTCTTTTTTAATTCCCCATTTCACAAACTGACCTGAGGTCTTGTCTTGTATCCTCACCCACCCATCAAAACTTTGATTTACATATTTTGATTTAAGCGCTTTGATTTACATATTTTTCTTAACTCCAGAAATATTACATATTTTTCTTACATATTTTTCGTAACTCTAGAAAATTTTTGATAAAATTTTAAGTCGCACAAAATTTTGTGTATGTGTGTAGTCCTCATGGGAACCAGGGTGGTTATCATTATATCACTAATCACATTAAATCAAGAACACACAAATATTTTAAAGTTTACTTGTTCACCATTATCGTATGAGGTTTCTTTTCATTAATGTCTGCTCTTTGTGTGCTGTTTTAATTTGTTTCACTTTTTTAATTAATTAAGCTGATGCTTGGATGATTTATTTATTTATTTTTTTGTAGTGCTGGGGATTTAAACCCAGGGCCTTGTGCTTCCGAGGCAAGCACTCTACCAACTGAGCTATATCCCCAGCCGAGGATGATTTTTTTTTACAATAGTTTTTGGTTTGGGGGGTTTTTTTTTGTTTTTTGGTTTTTTTAGTTGTAGATAGACACAATACCTTTGTTCTATTTATTTATTTTTATGTGGTGCTGAGCATTGAACCCAGTAGTGCCTCACATGTGCCAGGTGATCTCTTCACTACTGAGCCACAACCGCAGCCCCTGGATCATTTTTTTCTAATGAATATAACCATATGTTTAACACCAAAAAATTCCCTTGAAGTACAATTTTATCTTTATACTAGCAATTTTGATATGTCATTTTCATTACAATTAAATTTAAAATGTCTTATTTCTGTTATGATTTCCTGTTTGATAACTGAGTTATTTAGAAAGGAATTTTTTAATCTTTTTTTTTATTACTGCATTACTGTTGTACATACTGGTGGGATATTTTTTGTTGCATATTGGTATATGCATACAATATAACAATATAATTTGCCCAATATTATTCCCTAGTATTTTCCCTTTTAAAAAGGAATTTTCTTTATTTCCAAAAATATATGAAGTTATTCTATTTTTTTTCTTACTCATTTCTAACCGAGTTTCATTGTGTTGAGAATGTACTCTTTGTTTTTTTTTTAAATTTTTTTTTGTAGTAATAGATGGACAGCATGCCTTTCTTATGTTTAATTTTTTTTTTTTAATGTGGTGCTAAGAATTAAACCCACTGCCTCACACATGCTAGGCATGTGCTCTGCCACTGACCCCAGCCCCCAGAATGTTATGAAATGTTTTCACCCTTTCTACATTTAATCTAGCATTGATCAGATTTTATACTACATATATTTGAAAAGAATATATGTTCTGGGGGCTGGGATTATAGCTCAGTGGTAGAACGCTTGCCTAGCACATGTGAGGCACTGGGTTCAATCCTCAGCACCACATTAAAAAAAAATAAATGAATAAAAATAAAGGTATTGTTTCCATCTACAACTAAAAATAAAAAAAAGTTGTTCTATATAGATTTCTATATTTCAGACCAGCAGTATTAATTATAATGTTCATATTTCTATAATAATGCTATTGTTTTCTGTTAGTTCCGTCATAGTTCCTTTTTTTTAAAAGGTATATTAAAATACCTGTTTTGATTGTGGATATGATGATCTATATAGTTCTATAATATTGTGTTATTTAGTGCACTCGTATATTTGTTGTATTTGTCTGGTTAGTTTAACTTACTGGGAAGTGTCTTGCCTTCACATTTTTTTTGTTTTGATTTAGTACAACTATATCAGCTTTCATTTGGTTGGTGTATTTAAGGTTTATATTTTACTTTCAGCCTTTCACATCCTTACATTTTACCTGAACTTTGGTAAACAACATATAGTTGTGCTTTGTTTTTTTTTCTAGTATGAAAAACTTTGTTTAATTAGTTCACTTATTCCATTTTTAATGTAATTTTCATATATTTGTGCTTAAATTAACTGTGTTCGTGTATGTCCTTCCTGTTTTTCCCTTTCATCCATCCTTTCTTTTTTCAAATTGATTTGACCAAGTGTTGTTTATTATCCAGTGTCCCCTCATTAATTAGAGATTAATGCACATTTTTTTTCTGTTCTCACATTGGTTATACAGAGATTAGAATTTGAATTTTTGCTAATTTATCAAATTAGTACTTGTCCCTGCTTTTCAGGTAATGCAGGTACCCTAGAACAACTCCATCTGCATTTACTCAGTCATGATTTATATAATACTTATATTACTGGTTAATGCTCATTTTTAATTCATTTAGTTTTAATTTTTCCTTATCTAATATCAGCAAATTATATAAATTTCTCCCAAAGCACTGCTCTAGCATGTCCCACAAATTGTTATATTGAGTTTTCACCATTATTTACTTCAGAATATTTTCTAATTTTCCTTGTGATTCATTATTTATATAAAAGGGTGCTGTTTGGGGCTGGAGTTGTGGCTCAGTGGTAGAGCACTCACCTAGCATATGAGGCACTGGGTTCGATTCTCAGCACTGCGTATAGGTAAATGAAATAAAGGTACATTGACAATCAAAAAAAAAAACAAATTAAGTGAAAAAAAAAAGGTGCTGTTTAATTACTTACTATGTGAATTTTTCAGTTTGTTGTTGTTATCATTATTGCAAAATTGATTTCTAATCATATTCTATTGTGATTGAAAAGCATGTTCTACTTGATTTCATCCCTTTTAAACTTGCCAAGATTTGTTTAATGGTCCAGCATATAGTTGTTTATGATGAATGTTTCGTGTACACTTTAAAAGGGTTTGTGTGCCATTACTGTTGAATATAGTGTCTATTAGTAACAATTAAGTCAAGGTGATTAAAAGCGTTAAAAGACTTCTGTATCATTATTGCTTTTCTGTCTAATTGTTCTGTGATTCGTTGAGAGATGAATATTGAAATCACCAACTATGATTATGAATGTGTTTATATCCTTTTTCAGTTCTGTCATTTTTTGGTTCATGTATTTGAAACTCTGTTATTAGTTAAATACTGATTTTTTAAAAATTAAAAAATATATATATTTTTAGTTGTGGCTGGGCATGGTGGTGCACGCCTGTAATCCCAGCGACTCGGGAGGCTGAGGCAGGAGGATCATGAGTTCAAAACCAGCCTCAGCAACTTAGCAAGGCCCTAAGCAAGTCAGTAAGACCCTGTCTCTAAATGAAATACAAAATAGGGCTGGGGATGTGGCTCAGTGGCCAAGTGCCCCTGAGTTCAATCCCTGGATCCCCCCCCCCAAAAAAAAAATATATATATATACATATATATATATATCTCTTTTCATTTCTCTCCTATTTTTCTCAGATTACATATGTTCATATATATATATATATTTTTTTAAGTTTAAAACATATATATATATTTTAAGTTGTGGATGGACATAACACCTTTATTTATTTATTTATTTATTTATTTATTTTTATGTGGTGCTGAGGATTGAACCCAGTGCCTCACACATGCTACGCAAGTGCTCTACCATTGAGCCACAATCCCAGCCCCTAAATACTCATTTTTAATTGCTTTTTCCCCCCGATGGAGTATTTTTAACATTATGAAATATTCCCCGTCTTGTAATATCATTTTGCCTTAAGTCTACTTTGTCGAATACTAATTTAGCTAGCTATATCGACTTTCTTATGATTGATATTATCATATTTTTTCCATTCTTATGTTTTTCATCTGTTTTAACAGTGTTTATTAAAGATGGCATTTTGTTCGCTTTTGTTTTCCTCTTCCCCACAGAATGAAATTTCTGCCTTTATATCAGTTTGTGAGAACATTGACATTTTAGGAAATTAATGATATGGTTGAGTTTAGCCTCTCAGGTTTTATTTTCCTGAAATTTTTGTTTTGCCTCTGTGTTCAAAGGATACTTTTTGTGGAGATAAAGTTTTAGGGTTTTGTCTGATACAGTAAAGATAATAATTGTCAGTTTGCATTTTTACTGACAGTCAATTTTATTGTTCCTTTGTTCATGATATTTTCTCTGATCTTAAGATGTTCTCTTTATTACTGAGTTTTAATTTGGGAGGTACCTTGTAGTTTTTATGCCTTATCTTACTTCGT
Source organism: Glaucomys volans (assembly GCA_020662805.1). Lineage (NCBI taxonomy): Eukaryota > Metazoa > Chordata > Mammalia > Rodentia > Sciuridae > Glaucomys > Glaucomys volans. Next base: position 104,166 of record JAJEJO010049158.1, read on the forward strand.
GTTCATTTAGCTTTTTAAAATTGTGGTTTGATATTTTATGTAAAGTTTGGAATGTATGTGGCATTTATTTCTTCAGATCTTTTCATTTTTCTCCTATTTTTCTCAGATTACATATGTACATATGTTAGGTCATAATATCATTCTATAGAACTGATGAACTATTCCTTTTTTTTTTCTCTCCCTGAGGCTGGTTTGTTTCTTTCTTCTTCTTCTTTTTTTTTTTTTTTTTTCTCTTAAGTTTTTTTAGGTGTAGATGGACCTTTCTATTGTTTATTTTTATTTGGTGCTGAGGTTTGAACTCAGTGGCAAGTGCTCTATCACTGAGCTACAGCTACAGCTCCTGGCATGTTTTGTTATTATCATTTTTTTATTTTAACTTAAGATTGCTGAGTGTTTCATTTTCATTTATAAGTATAACATTAATTTCCATACACAAACCCAAGACCACATATGCCTGATTCCAAATAACAAAAACCCAACTTATATGTCTGGACATTGAAAACCCAAACCCAGATATTCCTTAATTTTTCCATTAGTAGACATCATGGACATCCTGTGGGAGATCAGCAGGCCCCTGATCCTTAAATAGCAATTTGCCATGAGCCCATACCCAAACAGGGAACCAGTGCCTTGTAGCACCTATACAAGGCAAGTAAGTTCACTCATGAAGCCAGGACACTTCTATTCCAATGCTAGCATCCACAGATATTTCATGGTTTCTGCCCTATATAGCAAAACCTCTTTTGAACAGATATGGTGTCTTCTATATGGGGATAATTAATTCTTCCTGCCATTTTTCCCCAAAACCTAGGAGAAGTGAAGAGATTGTTCTTTTTTTTTTTTTTTTTTTTTTTAAATAAAGATCTCGTGCAGTGTTAGTCTCTGGAGCCTACCACTCTTGAGATCCGTTTCTAGGCTCATTCTCCTATACTCTGGAGTTCCAGGTTTCTGTGCTACATGGGTGCTGAAAGAATCATAGGGAGAATGCTGACTACCCCCAAAACTGGGAAATGACACAGTTAACGTTCAGGGATGTGGCCATTCATTTCTCTGAGGAGGAATGGAAATGACTGGACCTTGGTCAGCTTAATTTATATAGAAATGTGATGTTAGAGAACTATAAAAACTGGCCTTCGTGGCTATGTCTTTTCATCGTATCCAAGACTTCACCAGAGCAGGACATAAAACATTTAATCCAGAAAGGCATACAATATGGAAATTTGGGCCTTGAAAACTTACAGTTAAGGAAAGAAACGGAAAGTGTGGGTTGGAATGAAGTTCAGAAAGCATGTTATGATGGACCTAATTACCAGTATATTTATATTGGTTAAAAAAAAAAAAAGGTTAAGAATATAGTGAACCTCAAAAACACTTCAGCCTTCTTTTATTTTTTATTTATTTATTTTTATTTACTTATTGATTCATTAAACACAAATGGCGTACAGCTATTGTTTTATTGGTTGTACACAAAATAGAGTCACACCATTGGTGCGTTCATGCATGTACACAGGGCAATGGTATCTGTCACACGTTGTGTTATTATTCTTACCCTCCAACCCCAACCCCACCCCTCCCTTCCCTCTATGCTATCTATCCTTCCTCCATTCTTGCCACCCTTCCCCCCCACATTATGCATCATCATTCATTTGTCAGAGAGATCACTCGTTCCCTGGATTTTGGGATTGGCTGATTTCACTTAGCATAACAGTCTCCAACATCATCCATTTACCTACAAATGCCATAATTTTATTCTTCTTTATGGTTGAGTAATATTCCATTGTGTATATATACCACAGTTTCTTTATCCATTCATCTACTGAAGGGCATCTAGGTTGATTCCATAATCTAGCTATTGTGAATTGACCAGCTATGAACATTGATGTGGCTGCATCACTGTAGCAATCTGATTTTAAGTCATTTGGGTATAAGCCAAGGAGTGGGATAGCAGGGTCAAATGGTGGATCCATTCCAAGTTTTCCAAGGAATCTCCACACTGCTTTCCAGAGTGGCTGCACCAACTTGCACTCCCACCAGCAATGTATGAGTGTACCCTTTTCCGCACATCCTCTCCAACACCTATTGTTGCCTGTGTTCTTAATAAAAGACATTCTAAGTGGGGTAAGATGAAATCTTAAGGTGGTTTTGATTTGCATTTCTCTTATAACGAGTGATGTTGAACATTTTTTCATAAATCTGTTGATTGCTTGTAGATCTTCCTCTGTAAAGTGTCTGTTCATTTCCTTGGCCCATTTATTGATTGGATTATTAGTGTTCTTGGTGTAAAGATATTTGTGTACTTGGAAGATTCTGGAGATTAGTGCTCTGTCTGAAGTGTGTGTGGCAAAGATTTTCTCCCACTCTGAAGGCTCTCTCTTCACATTGCTGATTGTTTCCTTTGCTAAGAAAAAGCTTTTTGGTTTGATTCTATCCCAATCATTGATTCCTGCTTTTATTTCTTGTGCTTTGGGAGTCATGTTAAGGAAATCTGGTCCTAGGCCAACATGATGAAGTTTTGGACCTATTTTCTCTTCTATTAGGTGCAGAGTCTCTGGTCTGATTTCTAGGTCCTTGATCCACTTTGAGTTGAGTTTTGTACAGGGTGAGAGATATGGATTTAGTTTCATTTTGCTGCATATGAATTTCCACTTTTCCCAGCACCATTTGTTGAAGAGGCTGTCTTTTCTCCACTGCATGTTTTTGCCTCCTTTGTCAAGTATGAGATACCTGTATTTATGTGGGTTTGTCTCTGTGTCCTCTATTCTACCTGTCTATTGATCTACCTGTCTATTTTGGTACCAATACCATTGCTGTTTTTGTTACTATTGCTCTGTAGTATAGTTGAATGTCTGGTATTGTGAAACCCCCTGCTTCGCTCTTCTTGCTAAGGATTGCTTTAGCAATTCTGGGTCTCTTATTCCTCCAAATGAATTTCATGATTGCTTGCTCTATTTCTATGAGGTCCGTCATTGGGATTTTAATTGGAATTGCATTGAATTTGTATAGCATTTTTGGAAGTATGGCCATTTTGACAATATTAATTCTGCCTATCCAAGAACATGGGAGATCTTTCCATCTTCTCAGATGTTCTTTAACTTCTTTCTTTAGTGTTCTGTAGTTCTCAGTGTAGGGGTCTTTCACATCTTTTGTTAGATTGATTCCCAAGTATTTTATTTTTTTTGAGGTTAATGTGAATGGGGGAGTTTTCCTAATTTCTCTCTCAGAGGATGCCTCACTTACGAATAAAAATGCATTAGATTTATGAGCACTAATTTTATATCCTGCTACTTTACTGAATTCATTTATGAGTTCCAGAAGTTTTCTGGTGGAATTCTTAGGATCATCTAAATAGAGAATCATGTCATCAGCAAATAGGGATAGTTTGATCTCTTCTTTTCCTATTCGTATTCCTCTAATTTCTTTGGTCTGTCTAATTGCTCTGAACAGAGTTTCAAGAAAAATGTTGAACAGTAGTGGCGAAAGAGGGCATCCCTGCCTTGTTCCAGTTCTCAGGGGGAATGCTTTCAATTTTTCTCCATTTAGAATGATGTGACCTGTGGGCTTAGCATAAATAGCCTTTACAATGTTAAGAAATGTCCCCACTATCCCTATTTTTTCTAGTGTTTTTTGCATGAATGGGTGCTGTATTTTATCAAATGCTTTCTCTGCATCTATTTAAATAATCATGTGGTTCTTGACTTTAAGTCTGTTGATGTGGTGAATTACATTTATTGATTTGCGAATGTTGAACCAACCTTGCATCCCCGGGATGAAACCCACTTGATCATGGTGCACTATCTTTTTAATATGCTTTTGTATGCGATTCGCTAAAATTTTGTTAAGAATTTTTGCATCTATGTTCATTAGAGATATGGGTCTGAAATTTTCTTTCCTTGATGTGTCCTTCTCTGGTTTTGGTATCAGGGTGATATTAGCTTCATAGAATGAGTTTGGAAGGGTTCCCTCCTCCTCTATTTCATGAAATACTTTGAGGAGTATTGGAATGAGCTCTTCTTTGAAGGTCTTGTAGAACTCGGCTGTGAATCCATCTGGTCCCGGACTTTTCTTTGTTGGTAGGCTTTTGATGACTTCCTCTATTTCATTGCTTGAAATTGATCTATTTAAGTTGTGTATGTCCTCCTGATTCAGTTTGGGTGGCTCATATGCCTCTAGGAACCTGTTGATGTCTTCCAGGTTTTCTGTTTTGTTGGAGTATAAATTTTCAAAGTAGCTTATTATGTTTTGTATTTCAGTTGTGTCTGTTGTAATATTTCCATTTCCATCACGAATTTTAGTAATTTGGAGTTTCTCTCTCCTTCTCTTCATCAGCGTGGCTAAGGGTTTATCAGTTTTATTTTTTCAAAGAACCAACTTTTTGTTTCATCAATTTTTTGAATTGTTTCTTTTCTTTCGATTTCATTGATTTCAGCTCTGATTTTGATTATTTCCTGTCTTCTGCTACTTTTGGTGATGATCTGTTCCTCTTTTTCTAGGGCTATGAGCTGTAATGTGAGGTCATTGATTTGTTGACTTTTCATTCTTTTATTAAATGTACTCCATGCAATGAATTTCCCTCTTAGCACTGCTTTCATAGTATCCCAGAGATTTTGATGTGTTGTATCTTTGTTCTCGTTGACTTAGAATCTTTTAATTTCCCCCCAAATGTCTTCTGTTATCCATGTATCATTCAATAGCACTCCAGGTCTTGGAGTAGTTTCTGTTTCTAACTTTATCATTGATATCTAATTCCATTGTGATCTGATAGTATACAAGGTAGTATCTCTATGTTTTTGTATTTGCTAAGAGTAGCTTTGTGGCATAACATATGGTCTATTTTAGAGAAGGAACCATGAGCTGCTGAGAAGAAAGTGTATTCGCTTTTTGATGGATGGAATATTCTATGTATGTCTGTTAAGTCCAAATTAGCGATTGTGTCATTGAATCCTATGGTTTCTTTGTTCAATTTTTGCTTGGAAGATCTGTCCAAAGGTGCGAGAGTAGTGTTAAAGTCTCCCAGTATTATTGTGTTTTGGTCTATTTGATTCCTGAAATTGAGAAGGATCTGATTGACGTACGTGGATGCACCATTGTTGGGTGCATAAATATTTATGATTGTTATGTCTTGCTGATTTATGCTTCCTTTAAGCAGTATGAAATGTCCTTCTTTATCCCTTCTGGCTAACTTTGGCTTGAAGTCTGCTTTATCTGAAATGAGAATGGAAACCCCAACTTTTTTACTCAGTCCATGTGCATGGTATGTTTTTTCCTAACCTTTCACCTTTATTCTGTGGGCATGTTTTACTATGAGATGAGTCTCTTTAAGGCAGCATATTGTTGGGTCTTTCCTTTTAATCCAATCTGCCAGTCTATGTCTTTTGATTGATGAGTTTAGGCCATTTACATTCAGGGTTATTATTGAAATATGACTTGTATTTCCTGTCATTTTAGCTTTTGGGGGGCTTTTAGCTTAACTTTGTTTCTCCTTTGATTGAGTCTTTCTTTAGGGTATTTCCTCCCCATGATGACTGAGATTGTTATTTTCGTTTCTTCCTCTTTGAATATTTTGTTGAGAATGTTCTGTAGGGCAGGATTTCTCTTTGTGAATTCTTTAAGCTTTTGTTTATCATGGAAGGATTTTATTTCATCTTCAAATCTGAAGGTAAGTTTTGCTGGGTACAAGATTCTTGGTTGGCATCCTTTTTCTTTCAGCGCTTGAAATATGTTGTTCCAGGCCCTTCTTGCTTTTAGGGTCTGGACTGAGAAATCTGCTGATATCCGTATTGGTTTCCCCCTTTAGGTAATCTGATGTTTTTCTCTTGCAGCCTTTAAAATTCTATCTTTGTTTTGTATGTTAGGTATATTCATTATAAGGTGCCTTGGTGTGGATCTGTTGTAATTCTGTGTGTTTGGTGTCCTGTAAGCCTCTTGTAATTGATTTTCCATCTCATTCATCATATTAGGGAAATTTTCTGATAATATTTCCTTGAACAGATTATTCATACCCTTGATTTGTATTTCTGTGCCTTTCTCAATCCCAATAACTCTTAAATTTGGTCTTTTCATGATGTCCCATAATTCTTGGAGGTTTCGTTCATGATTCCTAACCATCTTCTCTGTTTGTTCGACTTTGTTTTCAAGATTAAATATTTTGTCTTCATTGTTTGAGGTTCTGTCTTCCAAGTGATCTATTCTGGTAATTATGCTTTCTATTGAGTTTTTAACTTGGTTTATTGTTTCCTTCATTTCCTTGTTTCCTTCAAGAATTTCTATTTGTTTTTTTCTCAGAACTTCTATCTCTTTATTGAAGTGATTTTTTGCTTCCTGCAATTGCTCTATTAGCTGATTATTCATAGCCTGAATCTGCTCTCTCGTCACATCATTCTCTTCTCGGGTCATTTTTATTATGAACATTCTGAACTCCCTTTCTGTCATTCCTTCTACCATGCTGTCTTTGGGTTGTCTTGATATATCATCTAGGTTTGTTTGGGACACTTTCTTCCCTTGTTTTCTCATGTTGCTTGTGTATCTTCCCCTCTAGTAGTGCGAATCCGAGGGATTACAATTTCCCTGTGAAGACTTAAAGTGTCCCTGCAGATTTCCAGTAACTCACCTGTTGTTTGAGAGGTGCTTGATCAAGCGGTGACCCAAGAAAGGTGCTGTTTCACTACCTCCAGGTTGGGAATGATCAATGCTTCTGGGCAGAGGCAGCCTAGTGTTGATAGACAGTTAGATACAACAAGGTGCTAGATTCCAGGCCAGGGTGTGGACCCTGGGCACTGGACCAAGTTGGGGTAGTGTCACAGAACTGTGCTCAGTGATGGAGACACTGGGCTTGAGAGCCCAGGCAGGCCTGAACTCCTCGCTGGGTGCTCAAGCGGTGGCAGGTGGTTGCTCTCTCCTGGGGACGCTGTAAGATGGCGCCAAAGGCCCTAAGTTCCCCGCTGGAGTCAGCGACCCCAGCATCTCCTGGCCAGACCTCTCCAGAAGCCGCAGCGTAGTGGCTCGGAAGACCGGCCTCAGCTCCGAAGCCCCAGGCAGCCGGAGGTGGTCCCTCTCTGCCAGGGAAACTCAGCTCCTAGGACCCAGGCAGCCAGAGATGGTCCCTCTCTGCCAGGGAAGCTGTAAAATGGCGCTGAGGGGTCCAAACTCCCTGCCGGAGTCAACTACCCCAGTGGCTCCTGGCCAGACCTCCCCAGAAGCCGCGGCGCAGTGGCTCGGAAGACCGGCCTCAGTTCGAAAGCCCCAGGCAGCCGGAGATGGTCCCACTCTGCCCGGGAGGCTGCAAAATGGCGCCGAGGGATCCAAGCTCCCCGCCGGAGTCAGCGACCTCAGTGGCTCCCGGCCAGACCTCTCCAGAAGCTGTGGCACTCCGAGGCCCCAGGCAGCCGGAGATGGTCGGTCTCTGCCTGGGAGGTTGCTGGCTGGTGCCGGAGCCTGGCCAGTGACTCTAAAGCCGTTGCTGGGGACCCGCACTCACTTGCTGGCTGGCGCAGACCCAGGTCGGTGACTCCGAAGCAGCTGCGGGGTCCAGCTGCGGGTGGTAGTTGCCCGGCAGAGTTGGTTCCGGAGCGGCGACTGTGGACCCATTAATATGTGATTTGAATATAAAATCTCGTTGAGAGCCATATTCCTGCTGTTTGAATCCCGAGCAAGTAGGAATCCACGGAGCAAGTAGGAATGCAGCCTTCCTCTAGCCCGCCATCTTGAATCCCCTCAGCCTCGTTTTAAATCTTAGAAAACGTCAGTGCATTCACTTCACAAAAAATTTGTACAGAGGTCAAAATGTGGGAAAGTTGTTTCTTGGTTCTCATAATTTGTCTGTTATAGTACTGATGTTCAAGAAAAGAGATAAAGAACATGAGACAGGTTTTTAATCAAATCTCAAGCCTTACTCCACATCTGAAAATTTATACTGTAGAGGAGCCTTACATATATAAAGGATGTGGCCAAGCGCTTAAGGATTGCTGGATGTTTACTCAACACCAGAGAATTCATATAGGAGAGAAGTTCTATAAAGGTAAAGAATGTGGCAACGTCTATAAATATTGTTTAACCCTTGCTTCATGCTGGAGGATTCACACTGGAGTGAAACCCCTCAAATGTAAGGAATGTTGTAAAACTTCTAATTAACTTTCACACCTTAATCAATACTAGAGAATTCATATTGCAGCCAGACCCTGTAAATGTAAAGAATATGACACAGCCTTCAAATATTGCTCAAGCCTTTATAGTCACCAGAGGGGTCATAGTAGTAAGAAACCCTACAAATGCAAAGAATGTGGTAAAGCTTTCAATCCAAATTCATACCTCATAACACACCAGAGAATTCATACTGTTGAGAAATGCTAAAAAATGTAAAGAATGTAGCAAAGCTTTTAATCAAACTTCATTGCATACCAGAAAATTCATATTGGAGAGAAACCCTACAAATGTCAAGAAACGAAGCATTTAACCAAATCACAAATTTTGTTCGACACCAAAGAGTTCATACCAGAAAGAAGGCCTCAATTGTGAAGAATATGATAAAGCCTTCAAATGTTGCTCCAATATTGAGACACCAGAGATGTGGTAACATTGAGAAACCCTAAAAATGCAAAGAATGTGGCAAAGCTTTCAGTCAAAGTTCAAACCTCATCACCCACCAGAGAATTCATACTGGAGAATTGCCCTACAAATGTGTATAGTGTGGCAAAGCTTTTGGAAGTTACTCAGCCTTTACCCAACACCATAAGATTCAAACTAGATGGAGACCCTAGAAACGTACAATGTGTGGTAATTCTGTAACACTTATACCCCAGAATTCATACTAGAGATGTACTGGAAAATTCAGAGTAGAAAGAAATCTTAAAAATGTAAATAATGTATTAAAGCCTTTCTTCAAATTTGAAGCTTTCCTCATTAGAAAATTCATGCAGTATTGAAATCTAATATGTGTAAAGATGTACAAATACCTTTTTCCAAAATGTACACCATGGAGAACAGAAAAAGATTTATAATACAGCAAAACCTTTAAGAATGTAAAAAAAACTTACCTCTAGAATTCTAAAAGAAAAAAATACACAGACACCAACTTTATCAAGTATATCCTTCCAACTGTAAGAATCAATGAACAGCGTGGTGTGGTGGTACTCTTTTAATCCTAGTGGCTGGGGAGGTTTGCGACGGGAGGATCAAAAGTTCACAGCCAGCCTGAGCAACTTAGGAAGGCCCTAAGCAACTTAGTGAGACCCTATCTCTAAATAAATAAGAAAGGGAATGAAGATGTGACTCAGTGGTTAAGTGCTCCTGGGTTCAATTCCTGGTACTAAAAAAGAAAGGAAAAAAAAATCAATGTACAGGCATGAACCTTTAAAAAACTTTCCAAAGATAGAAGCCAGGAATATCAAAGAGGATAAAACAGGATCCCACAATTAACAGAGAACTAAATGAATGCAAATAATTTTATTGACTAAGAGAAGTGGGCTAAATGAAAATTGATAACATTTCTAGCATTTCAAGAGTGGATAATTTGTACTGAAACACTATGCAACTCTGACAATGGCAAAGATTTAAAATCAGTAGAAATAACAATTATGGTATGTTCTTGAGGATTTAAGTCTTCAAGTAATTATGCACACTAAAACTAATTTCTGGAAACCTTAATTTTGTTTGGAAAGCTATCAAACACTCCTTCCAAACCCTCCAGTGTTTGCTGATTTGTACATTCAATGAAGTTGCTCCAAAACATAATTTGTAACATTATTACTTTCAAAGGTTACATTGTTTGGTGGAAAAGGCTGGAAACCACTAAGAGCACAGCTCAACAGAAAGAAATCCAGTCAACATGCCTAGGTAGTTCCAGGTCTTTGTGTTTCTCAGAAATGCACAGAGTTAAAAATTCATTAGGAAAATAAAGATAAAAGCAAAACAAAATATATTAGAATTCTTAAGTGCCACAGACTTGTTTCCCAAGATCCATTAACAAATTTACACAAAGTATGAAACAGAAAAAAACCAAGAAGTTTCATGGGCATTTTCAACTATGGCTCAAATTCTCCTTAAAAAAAAAACAACAACAATAAACCAACAAACAAAACTATGTGACAATAACAGGAAAATATAAACAACAAAATCAGAGGCAGAATATAAAATAGTAATGTACTATTTCAGAGCCAACACCTTGTAGAGCCAGGAAACTTAAAATTTGTTCTTAACAAATTGAGTCTAAGCTGGATATGTAAAAAGCAAATCTAAATCACACTATGTATTTGTCAGTTTTAGTACCAGGAAAAAAAAAAATAGCAAAGCACTCAGACAAAATTATCAATTCTGAAATGGGTTAATAATGACAGACTTAGATATCCCTGGATTCTCAGTCACTAGTTGCTGCAGTTTTTTGGCCAATGGTCATCAGGCCATTTGAACTGCAGAGAGGGAGTACGGGTGGTACTGTTCAACCACTGGAGCTTCCACTTCAGTTGGTTGGTGTTCTTGACCTGCTCTATAGCCGTGTGCAAATGCTCTGCTGGATCCGAGCACACAGAGGAAAGCTCTGATGAAACATGCCCATCCAACAGGTGTTCAAGGAATGAAATAATTGGGATACATCTTGTTGTCCAGACAGTGTTGTCATCATGAGGTCCAGCAAAAGTGAGCTGCCTAGTCTTCTTGAGCCAAAGAGCTGTTGGGAGTCCTTTGCAGACCCAGAACATCATGTTCCACAGGTGATAGGAGCTAATGGCCTTACGCCAGAAAAGGAGTTTAATGATGATGGCTTTGTAGACCTGGTAGGCTTGCAAGAAACTGCTAGAGATCACTTCCTCAGTTGCCCCTTGCATCTGGCCATTTGTTTTTATTCTTGTCATTGTAGGAGTAAGCAGGCATCAAGTAAAATCCACTGATGACCTCTTCCTTGGTAGTCATCCCATCCAGAAGTGGTTCTCTATAAGCCAGCTTTGGGCCACATCAGGCCAACCTTTGAAAGATACCACAGGGACAGAAATGTATGATACATGACTGCTTCCTACATCCGGAATGAGGGCAATGATGGTCCCATTCTTTTCTACCTTTGGCATCCCTTGCTGGGGTTTCTTCTGTATCTCTGATGGAATCATAGAACCAGTCAGCCACTTTGATGAAGGGGAGAAGTAGTATTTGGTGGCATCTTTGATGGTGCAACATTCTCTATTTACTGATTGTTCCGTCATCAGAAAGTCAAAGGCTCAGAAAGGAATAGCACAAGGCTGAGTGGCACAGTCTGATAACAGTCATGCAGCTTTAGGACTGGCACTAGAAGGTTGAAGTTCATATCATAATCAGTGCCCCAGACAGACCATTCAGCTCATCTAAGTCCACGTCTACCATGCCTTCCAGATTCCTCTACAGAACAACAGATATTCATCAATCGCTGGAAGTTTTTGGTCTAGTTTTTGTACCATCTCCAGTATGGAAAAGATTAAATCATTGGGTGTGTGAATCTCCAGCACTGTCTGGTCATTGCATTCCCACTGGTTGTGCTTTGTAAATTCTTGAATGGATTTGTTCAGTTCCCCTCTGGAGTTCTCAACCTGAAATCTGCTCCAGGAAGACAGGCTTGTTATAGACGAGAGGCTGCCTGCTGGCAGTGGGAGCGGCCATCTTCATATGAATTTGTTCATTGTTTTTGAACTTTTTTCTGTGTACTCATTGTGGATTTTTGCTTTGTTATACTTTCATCTTATCACTAAAGCTTATTTGCATCTTGTAAACTTATTTTTTTCAGATTACACTTTTCAGCACTAAAGTTTTCATTTGGTTCTCTTTAATACTGTTGATTTCTTTCCCAGTTATATTCATATTTTCTTTCAAATTCTTGAGCACATTTAATACATTTCTTTCAATGTCCTTGTCAGTTAATTCTGTGATCTTTATTTTTTTGGGTTTGTTTTTGTTGAAACTGATTTTTGTCTTGGTTATGGGTGACATTTTAAAATTTCTTCATGTGTCTAAAAATTTTTTATTAGATATGTATATTGTGAATGTTACATTGTTGAGTGAATTTTGTTGAGTAGCTAACTTTGGTCAAATAGGCTGTTAGTTAATTAAAGTGGGGTTGGTTTTAGCATTCATATGATATGTTGTATTGGTCAACTTTTTGTTACCATAACAAAATGCCTGAGATAATTACTTTATAAAAGAGAATAGATTTATTTTGGCTCACAGATTTGGAGGTTCCAGTTCACAAACAACTGGCCCTGTTTCCTTGGTCCTATGGCAAGACAGCATATCATGGCAGGGGTGTGTGGTAGAGCAGAAACACTCACCTCATGTCCAGGAAGCAAAAATCTTTTTTTGGATTTTTTTTCTGTTTTTGGAGGAAAAGAGACTGAAGTACCAAAATCTCCTTTGGGGGCATGTCCCCAGTGATCTAATGACCTTCCACAAGGCGCTACCTCTGAAAGATTTCACTGCCTCTCAATAGGGCAGCCACCCATGGGGATCAATCCTTTAATACCTGGGCCTTTGGGAGACATTGAAGATCCAGATTACAGTATATCTACATTTCTTTACAGAACTAGTTAACTCCTAGTCCTAATATGTAGCTTTATAGGAATTTCTGTTGAATAAGCTGAAAGTATGTTTTCTCTACTCTAGGTATTCCTCAACTAGCTCCTTAACATTTGTTCTTCACACCTTTTTCCCTGGCTTTGTGGAGTTGGACCATACACATGTGCAACTTAGTACTCAGCATTACACTCAAGGCATCGCTCTTTAGATTCATGGAGCTCTTGGTCTTCATAGCTCCTCTTTTGCTACAGATTAGCTCTCAAATTCTATGTGCCTTAGTCTTGGTGAGATCTCATCAATCTCAGCTTAGCAATTGTTAAGGTCTCTTGAGTTTTTCTTTTGTATGCCTTATTCTGGAAATAATGTACAGGTAGAAGTATGGAGTATTCATCGGGTTCACCTTTTTGTGTTTTCCCTTGTTTCAGTAACTAATCTTGCTAAATTTTCCAATCTGTGAAAACTCTTTTGTGTGTGTGTGTGGTGCTAGGGATTATATCCAGGGTCTTCCACATGCTGGGCCAGTGCTCTACCACTGAACTATGTGCTCAGCTCCTTCTTAAAACTTTTTTTCAGAAAAATGTTTTATGGTAGGATAAGTATACCTCTATGAATTATTCCATTATGCCTAAAGAAAAGTTCCTCATGGCATTTTTCCTAATTTTTAATTTTATATTTATTTTTATCCTCTAAGATTTTTTAAAAAAATTTTTATTCATTAAGTGTTTATTTTGTTTAGCTACATTTACCTTTTCCATATATTTTTCTTTAATTCACATTTGCAGATAATGAGTTTTCTCAGTTTTTCACTTGTTAGGAAATGTCTTTGTATCACATTCATTCTTGAACAGTTTGACTATATAAAATTATAGGTTGATAAATATTTTCTTCCCTTACTTTGGAAAACATCCCAGTGTCCTCTGACTTTCATAATTTCTGTTACATAGTTTGCTGTCATTTTAATTGTCCTTTTCAAGGTTCTCTATTCTTTTTGTCTATTTCCATTTATGATTTTTCTTTTTTGGTGTTTCAGAAATTTTATTATGTTCATGCACATTTTTGTTTACTTATTTTGGGGTTTGCAGTGCTTTCTAAGTCTGTAGGTTGATGTATTTCAGTTGTTTTAGAAAATTCTTATGTCTTTATCGCTTCATTTAATTTTTCTGCCCATTCTCTCTCTTTCCTTCCACAAGAAGTCCAATTATCTGTATTTGAGAACTTTTCACTATATTCCCTGTTTGGTATGATTTCTTTCTGTTTATCTTTTTGCCTCTATTTCAAACTTGTTTTCTTGCTCTTCCCAGTTGATTAATTCTCCCTTGAGTTCCACAGAATTCTTAATTTCATTTATGTTTTTTAGTTCTAGAACTTCTATCAAGTTCTTTCTTTTAATTTCTACTTTCCCAGCATTTGTAGTCTTTTATTTCTTTGAGCTTATTCTTAAATTACTTAATTTTACTTACATTAAACTTGTTATGCCTTAGAAGTGTCTCTAAATAGGAATACTGTGATTATGTGTAATTTAGAGGGGAGATTCATACCTTCCCTAATTTTCAAGTACTGATCTGCAGAAATAAATACTCCAAGGTATTTTCTATAGCTATAAAAATAATCTGAAAATGTCTGTGATTCATATTGGTGACTCTGTCACAGGTTCTGCTATCATGGTTTGTTTGACTAACATTCAGAGTTAAAGAAAATGTTAAAGAAAAGCTCAATTTCATTTCAATCTTAATGAACATAAAGATTTAATTTTTTTTCCCTCATCCAAGTTCACAGATATTCTACTTTCTTTCAGAGACCTTGTAGGACTCTGTGCCATCCCTGTTAAGAACCCTTGTTCTACAAAAAAGAAAGAAAACAATCTTAATTATATAAGAATCCTTTAACTGTAGAAAATTAAACACTTAGATTGAAGAATTAAATTCATAGTGTGACTTTTTAAAGTAAACAGAATAGTTGTTTCAAATCATTGGCATTTAGCATACTAATTTTTGATTACAGTTTTGGAAAGACATTGTTGATGATAATGAAGTACGTGATCTCATTTCTGATAGAAACAAGTCTCATGGTAAGTCAATAAAAGTAAAATTAAGTAATTTCAAAATTGCAACAATGGTAAATAAAATATCAATTTAAATGAAATTTGTATTTTCTCTCATAGAAGGTACATCAGGAGAATGGATTTGGGAATCTTTATTTCATCCACCTCGAAAACTGGGCATTAATGATATTGAAGGACAGCGGGTACTTCAGATTGCAGTGATTTTGAGAAATCTTTCCTTTGAGGAGGGCAATGTTAAGCTCTTGGCAGCTAATCGTACCTGTCTTCGTTTCCTTTTACTTTCTGCACATAGTCATTTTATTTCTTTAAGGCAATTAGGCCTTGACACATTAGGAAATATTGCAGCTGAGGTAAGCATGTTACATTACCTTAAAATTGCTTTTGGAGTTAGCAACATTTACTTTAAAATTGTAGGATGTGGCATTTTATTACAGTTGCCCATATTTACAGGATATTTATTAAATGGTTACATGTATTTGCTGCTAAAAGTGATGGTGCAGAAATATCAAACATTTGTGAGAAAAAGTACTTGGCAAAAGGAATACTTGAAATGATGCTTCAAATTGAGCCTAGTCTCATAATAATTACATGTTTTAAAGTAATACAGTGTTGTTTTGTTCACTTTGTTAAATTTGCAATACAGAACTCTAGAAGAAGCATTCAATAGTACTGTTGTTTCTTTTTTCTAGCTTTTATTGGACCCTGTCGATTTCAAAACTACTCATCTGATGTTTCATACTGTTACAAAATGCTTAATGTCAAGAGATAGATTTTTAAAGATGAGGGGTGAGTACTTGGTTAAGTTATTTTCATTGTGTAAAGTGAACAAACTTTTATCATTTGTGAAAATATATATGTATGTGTACACATGTTTTTCAGGCATGGAAATTTTGGGAAATCTTTGCAAAGCAGAAGATAATGGTGTTTTAATTTGTGAATATGTGGATCAAGATTCATATAGAGAGATCATTTGTCATCTCACTTTACCTGATGTGCTGCTTGTAATCTCAACACTTGAGGTGCTATACATGCTCACTGAAATGGGAGATGTTGCTTGCACAAAAATTGCAAAAGTAGAAAAGAGCATAGGTAAGACTAAACCAAAAACATTGTAAATTATTTTCTTCATTGAGAAAAAATATGTAATGTGCTATATAAAATCTATTCAGTATTTGTGATTTTCTATTTAATTTTGAGGAACATTATCTTCTCAAAAACACTTACTGTTTGCCTCTTTTAGAAAAGTAAGATATATTTGTGATGTAGAGGCGAGGATTATGTGGCTATCAGTAATTACTATTCTTTATATCTATTGTGTTTTAAATTTTAAAATGACAAAACTCCTCTATCTACTTTTTGGGAATAGGTCTTTCTGTTTCAAATGGTGAGCTGCCACTGTTGAACACCTAAAGCTCAGTAAAATAAACTTCCATTTCTAGAATTTGCTGGTAGTGATGCTGTCCTTAAAAATCAGTGAACTCACCTACTTAAAGGTCATCAGTTATAAACATACTAAAGTATGCCATGTTAATATTTAACTCAAGGATTAAAATACCTTTCTTGAGAATAAGTACTAAAATCAGAGTTAACAAAGATTTAGCTTGAACGCTGTTATTATTGAGAGATTAAGTTGTCATTTTCCATATCATCAATTCCCAAATCCATCTACCCATCAGAATCACTTGGGAAACTTTTGAAAGATACCTAGTCCCTACTTCAGAGCTATTGAATTGAGATTGAGATTAAGGCTAAACATTTTATTTTTTTTAAATCCACAGGTAATTCTGATGTACTATGACTGGCATTTGAGAAGCAGTATTCTATGTATATATTTTCCAAAGGTGACATTACTTTGTAATACTGTGAACTGATAACTGTTGGTTTTTAAATTTATTTTAGACATGTTAGTTTGTCTGGTTTCTATGGATATTCAGATGTTTGGACCTGATGCACTCGCAGCAGTAAAACTCGTCGAACATCCAAGTTCCAGTCATCAAGTTTTATCAGAAATTAGGCCACAAGCTATAGAGCAAGTCCAAACCCAGACACATGTAGCATCTTCCCCAGGTTAGTGTTTTTATATATTCTTTTTCAGTGTGCTTATGGGTGTGTAAGATTTAATGATGAGAATCAGTTTAAATTTTCATTATGAAGAACTGATATTTTATTTACAGTAGAATAGCTAAATGAGAATTTAGATATGTAATTTCTTAGATATTTTACATTCCAGGGGGATCAAGATCAAGATGAGTAGAGAGGAAGAATAGTAGAGAAATCAGGTTGAGCTTAGAGAATTGTGAGGGATTAGGTATTCACAACTGCCCAAGCAGTAAGTGTTCTGTTGAGCTTATTATTTGTGATTTTTGTCTTGGGAAACTGACATATAAGGAATATGTTAATTATATATGTTACCTTATAATTCTCTCAGGTAACGATCAGGATACTCAAGTATAATATCCACAGAATCAGCCTGGGAGCAGACACATGCACACACACATACATAAGTATGTGTATCTATCTACACCTGTGTAGGGTCCTGTGGCTCAATTCTGTTTAACTCAAGTAGCTCTAATTGTAGTGCAGACCTGTTTAACAACCAGCCTTCTTATCAGTCCTTGGACTTATTTCTCCTGGCACATTCTGAGTTATCATTTTTATGTTTTAGCATTTAGCCATCTTTGCAGTCTTTCTCTATCTTCATTTGTCCTAAAAAAAGCATTTCATCTTTTACTTCACCTGCCCTTCCAGTTTCTGCCCTTAAACTTGCTAATATCCCAAAGACACTTCTTGTGTTTTTTCATTTTTTTAATAGAAGATGCTTATTTTCTCGGTTGATCTCACCTTCCGCTTTGCAGTTCATTAATATAGAGGCTATGTAGAATGAATTTCTTCAACTTTGTGCTCCTTCACTACAACCTTAAGGAGCATCTAAACTTACTCTCCTTCAACTTCCCTGTGTCTCAGGAAAGAGATGTTCTTTTGAATCTGTGCTCTAAGTATCAGACTTTTTCGTCTTTCTTTTATTTCAACCTCTTTCTTTTCTTCTTCCTTGCAACTAGAAGTGCTGACAGATTCTTTCTCATTCCCCTTCACTATCCCCAAACAAAAATCTTGATTATCCTTAGTCTTTATCAAATCAGCCTATCACCAAATCTTGTGTATTTTTTCTAAATACCCTCATTTCTTCAATTATCAGTACTAATGACTCTGTTGAGAGTCCTATCTTTCCAGCTATCTGTTCTCACATTCAGTCATGGTGCCAATCCCTCCCCTGTTCTGATTCACAATATTAAAATTACATACTCTAGGCAAAGTACATACGAGTCATCGTATTTCCTTGATTTCCATTACCACCTTGTAAGTATCTGAAACATTGTATCATGTGCATTTAACTTACATGAACAGAACTGAATAAAATAAAAGGGAAAAAATAGGTAATTTTGACAGTATACTCAATGAATTTTACCCACAGGAAATAGATGTTTATCAGCCAACACATAATTGAGGAATAGTTAGTCAGAGTATTTCTGAGCCTTGACAAAGAAATGAAATGGATCATGTTGCCAGTTAAGTGGGTGGTAGGGTTGGGGATGTGTTTTTATCCTCAAAGAAACTGAGGATTAAATTAATTGAGGACCATAGAGAAACAATGCCTAACAAAGAAAGGAACTAATAAATTGTCAGTGAATTCATTGAACTTTAATGAGCCATTTGAGTAATATTCAAGTGTGATTTTGAGGATGGTTACTATTTTTGCATTTTGATTGAGCTTTGACCTTAGCAATTCTTTTGACCTGAACAGAGGAACCCATCCCCAAAACTAAGATCTGAGTCTCATTTAGGAAATGCACAAATGAAAAGCTGAATGTTTGTGGCTTATTCATTTATATAGTAATTAATTAACAGAGATGGAAATAGGCTTCTTGGAATATAACAGTTAATTTTTAAGCTGGAGAACACTTTATTACTTATACATACTATAAATGATATCTTTATATTGTTTGGTTAGTTACCCTTTGACTTTTTTCCTTTATTTAATGCTGCTCTGTCATGGAATAATCATCTTCAAACTTTTTGCTTTGCTTTTTCTCATCACTATGAAAGCTTTTTATTATTAAAAAGCCTATTTTAGATTGATATGTATATTTTATCATAATTAAAATAGATACAAAAAATATTTTCTTGAAATATATCAAACTTTTTTTTTCTTTTGCTCTGCTGGCGCAGGGCCTCCTGCATGCTAAGGCAAGGGCTCTACCACTGAGCTATACACCCAACCTCCTGAACTGACTTTTAAAACTCATTAAAACACTCTTTATATACATCAGAGTCTGGATACTACCATGTATTTAAAAAAATACACATGGGCTACGGGTGCTAGGGGTGTCAGTGGTAGAGAATGTACTTAGTATGTGTGAGTCCCTGGACTTAATCCCTAATACCACCCCCCCCAAATACACACACTTTTAACATTAGAAATTAACATTTAGAAATTTTACAGTATCCATTTTCATCTTGCATTCTAATATCCTTACAGAATTTTATCCTAATGTAATACATTTTATGCTTGACAGTCTTTTATTGTCCTATCAATACTTTTCACCTATAACACAGACATTTTGAAGTTCTTTTAATTAGTTTCTTGTTATTCTCCAAAGCTCTAATTACTTAAAATTCATCATTATAAGTTTCAGTAATAGTACATTATATAATAGATACAAGTTTTCATAAATAATTATTTAACAAAATTATTGCGAGTACATCTTTTTAGGAGATAAATGGAACTTTTCCTCCTTGTTTCTCTAAAAGCCATTAATCCAGTATATCTGAATGTTACTACTGAAATGGAATTGCAATCAGCATCAGTTCTATCCCTGTTTTCTCTTTTTATAGATAAGAGTTGGGGGGGATCTAATCAATTAATCGGCAGATGAAGATAGAATGTATAATTATTTGAACTAATTCAGAATTATGCAAAATTTTGAAAACTTTTAATGATCATCTTACAACTAGAGTTCTTCATTATTTTTGTTGAAATCAAAGAATTATCAAGTACCAGACTTGTGAGAGTATTTGTTTCACTGTCTTTAGATATATTTTAGGTGTCCTAGAAGATATATCAAAAAGATACTATATTATACTGGCTTCTCTTCTACGTAGAGGCACCTTGTGTGAGTTAATATATTCAAGAACTTTTAGTGGCTATTCCCCTACACACTGCTTTTAGGTGTATGGGTGCTCGTCACTGGCCAGCTATAATAAAGGCTTCTTTGGGCTTTAAAAGAAAAAAAAAAGAGAGAAGTTTTAGCATAGTAATTCTCAAACTTGAGTGTGCATCAGAATCACCTGTTGTTGGTTTTACTTAAATCACAGATTTCTGGGTTCCATGACCTGAATTTCCCAGACAGGGGACTTGAATTTTCATTTCTGATATATTCCCATATGCTAAGGTCTGCGGATTATACCTTGTGGATTATTGGGCTAGGAAAATTGATATTTATTTCAAGACTAATAAATACAGTGTTTTGACATTCATAAAATGCTTTGTATCATGTGCTTTAAATACATTTTTGTAAAAACTTTGGCACTGCAGACATACTTCATATCAAAATTAATAAAGTTGTTTTTTTGTTTCCTTGTCTGAATTTTATCTTTTCATTCTGGTGTTGAACCCAGGTCCTCACACTTGCTAAGCATGTACTCTACACTGAGCTACATACCTAACCCAGTAAAACGAGGTGATTTATCTTGTCAAAGTTCTCTTGCTTAATCAGACTTGCTTTCTGTAACTTAAGGAAAATCCAGCTTCTTTAAAAATTATTTTTTAGTTGTAGATGGACATGGTACCTTTATTTTATTTATTTATGTGGTCCTCAGGTTTGAACCCACTGCCCCATGCATGCAAGGCAAGTGTTGTACCACTGAGCCACAATCCCAGCCCAAAGTCCAACTTTTTGAATTAGGAAAAGTAAGTTAATATATACTCCTATAACTTTTTCCTCCTTTTTCTTTCAGAATTCTGAAAGTTAAACATGCCATGAATTTGTCATTTGAATATAATTAGATACCACTACCTTCAGTATTTCTTTAAAATATTTTCTGTGTTTTGCTCACAAAGTATTTTGCCTCAGAAGTTATGTATTCTTTGACAGCAGTTAGGAGATAGAGGAGACAAACACATTAAAGTAAATTGTTATCACTGTGTCTGAATTCATAATACACTAAAGGGCTGGAATTACGTATTTCTAATTTTCACAATGCCCTGCTGTGCATTTTAACTGTAAACAGTGGGATTGACGGGAAGCCCTACCATAATATCTTGGTTAAAACGAGATTTTGTGAACCCTAATGTTTTAAATTCTCTTTTTGGTGCACCAGAAGTTTTACTGTAATGATAATAAGAAGGATAATAATAATAGCTAACAAACATTCATATTAGTACTTACTTAGCACCAGGCTTTCTTTCAAGTGACTTACAAATAGACTCCTCTAATCCTCATAATAACCTTATGAGGTCAGTGTCCTGTTACATTTCCCCATTATACAGACAGAACTTAAGAAACTTGCCTATGATTACATTGCTAGTGAGAGAACTGTGAAACCAGCCTTTCTGGGTTCCAGAGTAATGCATTTAACCTTAATCCTACAGAGCTATAAAAAGTAAGGGGGAGATAAGCCTTTCTGTTTAAAAATGGGGGAAAAGGCAGCTTTTTCAATAAGGAAATGATATTCTTGGGCAAAGTAAGGAACACATAGGAAAGTTGAGTATCTGGAAATTGATTCCTTTTAAGGAATAAGTGCTTTGTATCATTTGGTGTGTCTTCAGGTATCCTGAGGGCAGTGCTTCTCAGTTTGTAGATTCTTCATAGCAATTGTACATTTCCAATTTCTATATTTAATTGTGGTTACATTGTTTTTTATGCATTGTAAATAATGCTTCGCATAGTTTTAGCATTATGTCTAATGTTTCATGAGCTTGTTAATCAGTTTAAGTCTGAAGACAGTATACATTCATTCATGGTGCAAGTGATGAAGAAGATTCTTCCTGTTTGAGCCCTAGAAGAATATTTTCTGCAATAGTGTTTTCAAGTTAGATGGCAAAGAAGTGATAAGCAGGGATTTCCAACAAGAGGATTTTGGTTGTTTTATCATATTCTGTTAAGAAGCATATCACAGTATGGCCACTGAAATATGGCAGCCTGGATTCAAATCCAACACTTCTAAAAGAAGGCTTTCTAGCTCCCCTGTTGTGTGTTTCCTGTGTTAACTTAATCTCTGAGATTTAGTTTTCTTTTCTGTAAAATAGGGATAATTAAACCTAGACTTACAAGAAAATTAAATAATGTAAACAAAAATGGCTTAATACAGAGGAAATATGTATTAAGTGGCTGTTCTTAGTTATTACATCAAAGAAAGCCTGGGGTTCTTATCAAATGTCATGGTTGCTTCAAATCATTCAGCTTCTACTGTACCTAAGAAGTTTTCTAGTTCTTGAAAATGTGAGAACAAGTGTTCTGAGATATTTTGCTAAAATGTTATCTGAAAAAAAGGATGATATACTCTATATGTTTAAAACCTTCAAAATCATGCCAATTCAATGATGACATTGAATAACTTAATTTTTATATTTATATGGATTTACTGTTGTAAAACTTTTATCTTCTATTTTTCTCATTTTCATTTGATTCTTTGTGTAATATAATAGAAAATAAAACATTCATTTTTCTACATATCTATTCAACTTGTTGGAAAATAATGGTTTCAACTTCATTCATATTCATTCATTAGCCTTGAAATTTTAAAATATGACCTATGTGAAATGTTAGAAACCATGTGTCTTATGATTAAAGGCCAGTAATTTTTATACAACCAGGTTGCCTCTTTCAAAAGTATACTTCAAAATTATTATTACAACAGATCTCTCCTCTTTCTTCCCCTTTCCTGAAGAATAATCTATGGAAATTCTAGAATGTGGGACTCCGAATTAGTATAACTTTTGTTCATCTTACCACAGAAATTTTGTAGTTAATATCCACCTTTTAAATTAAGAAGTGAAGTGACAGTTTCTATTGCATTATGCTTCTGTAACTGAGCCCAGAAATGCTTATTATGTGTGTGGCCTAATTAAACCACTTGAGTTTTGGTTCCTTTAGCAGTACCTACCTCACAGAAGAACTCGGTAAGATAATGTATGTAAAGTGTTTAGTCAGTGATTGGCCCTATGAGAAAATGGATTTTAAACTATCAGCTAAATCACCCATATACTGTTTTTATTGGAATGATTGTAAAGTTAAACAAAACATGAACCATCTAAGATGGTGCCTGGTATGATATATGCTCCTTTATATATTAGTTTCTCAAATTTGTATGTTTTCATGTTTACATGTCTTTTTAAAAGATAATCACAGTTTCAATAACTAAATTAAAAAAATTTTTTTAATTATGTAGCTAATATATTTTTTTTTCTTTAGCTTCCAGAGCAGTTGTAGCACAGCATGTTGCTCCACCTCCAGGAATAGTGGAAATAGATAGTGAGAAGTTTGCTTGTCAATGGTAAGTGGTTTATTTGTATTAAGATTTTATCTTTGGAAAGAATAATGCAAAAGAAAAAAAGAAATGTATTTAACAGTCATCCAGAATGTTTTAGCGTGTATGTGTGTGTGTAAGAGAGAGAGAGAGAGAGAGAGACAGACACAGAGGTAGAGAATATACATATATATATGTGTGTATAGAGAGAAATCTAGATATAGATATAGATAAATATATTCGTGTTAGAGTAGAATATCATTTATTTGAAAAGAGGACAATGTAAAATCACTTTACCTATATTTTGGAATAATTTGAAAAAAAAATCAAAATTTTCAGAATTAAAAAAAGTCTGGAATTTAATTAAATTACACCATTTAATTCCTTTTTGGAGTAATATTTGAGTTAAAAAGTTATATATCCCATTTAGAGAGAATAGTGTATGATAATTATATGGATTGCAAAATTTATTCTTCTGAAATTAATGTTTTCTTAAAAGTGAACTGAACTGACTTCAAGAAAATAAAACATGGTTTTGTTGTTAAATGTCCCTTCTTTTCCATTCTATACCAAATCTTCTTAATCATTGATAGTTAATTTTTCCTTTTCGTTGAGTAATGAGGGGAAATTAATCAAATGATAGAATAGCCATGTAGCTACCTTAAAATAAGCAACTTGACAGTGATATTTTCTTGAAAACATTGAGTAGTCCTATATCAGCCACTTTCTGAAAAAAACAAATGTACAGTTGGTTAGATTTCATTTTGTCATGGAGCATTGCCTCAACATTATTTATGAAGTAATTTAAACTCTTTAGAAGATTAATTTGCATATTACACTTTTCTAATGAGATGACACTTTATAAAATTTCTTTCTGTGGTCCCTTTTCTTCCATTCTTTAATATTATTTGTTCCTTACTTCATATTCCTGTTACTCTGTGTTCCATATTTTTGGTGTTTTCATATCCTTGTTCCTATGATAGTTTTCTCCACACTTACACTTTGCTTAAATCAGGTTTTTTGGTTTTGAATATCTAATTATTTGCTTTTTTCTCTCCTCCTCTAACACCACACATTAACCCCTATGCTTGAAGAATATCTTCACAACATTTGGAAATGTTCGCCTTCTACATTGCAACCAAAATGAAGTATTTTTTTGTTTTGTTTTTGTTTGTTTTGTGGAGCTGGGGATTGAATCTAGGCCCTTGGTGCATGCGAGGCAAGCACTCTACCAACTGAGCTATAACCCCAGCCCCAAAATGGAGTTTTTTATATCTAGTTTTTTTGAAATATCTGTACAGAGAGAATTATGAAAGGCAGAAAGAGCATGTGCCTTATGTGTTTGGCATAGATCTCTTCTTTTAAATCCCAGTTGCACATTTCTACCACTTCTTAGAGAAGGGGAAGAGAATTATTTTATAATAGGTATCATTTCATTAAGTTTATAAGAATCGCCTAAGTTGGCCTGTTATGCCTAAAGATTTCTGGAAAGACAGTCACTAGGATAATAAATCCTCTATCCTAACTTATAGATGGAAGTCACTTTAAGAAAAACACAAATTGATGTTTGAATTAGTTTGTAATGAATTAGCAAATAGAAGTGTTTTGAAATGAAGGAATGAGAGTGTATAGCATGGGAATTGTCATTGTTTTAGGAAGTAAATGAAAAGCTTTTTTCTGAAGAAATTTGATACAAGATTCAGAAAAAGTTTAACCCTAGTTCAGTTTTCCACCGTTTTCTTCAACCACAATGCAAATAACATAATTAGGAACTTTTGTTGTAATTATTATAAGACAAGGAACCCAAGTAAATATGCACTAACTAAAACTATTTCTTGTAGAGCAGTTGTTGCCAACAGACTAATCCTGCTCTTGCTGGAATGTGAACATAGTTTTTATATTTGTTCTTTTTAAATTTTTAAATTTAATTTATTTATTTATGTATTTATTGATTGATTTAGTGTGTGACTGGGAATTGAACCCAGGGCCTCATGTTTGTTAGGCAAGTGGTCTTTCACTGAGCCCTTCTTATTTTTTATTTTTGAGATAAGTGTCTTGCTAAGTTACCCAGACTGGCCTTGAACTTGGAATCCTCCTGCCTCAGTCTCCCAAGAAGCAGGATTGTAATCATGCTCCACTGTACCCAGCCTATAGTTGTTCTTAATGATATTTTTAATAGAAAAATAGATTATAATAGAAAGATTAAGTGGTTAATCTCTTGATTTAACTTAAAACCTAGCCTGTGTTTTGCTACTAACATAATGAGATAGTAAAATTTAATTATTAGTTTATAGCATTACCTTCAAAGAGTTTTAGTATACTTAAATGTGGAATTTCCTATATTTTGTATAATGCCTTTATTTTTCTCCTGTTTTAGGCTAAATGCTCATTTTGAAGTAAATCCAGATTGTTCTGTCTCTCGAGCAGAAATGTATTCTGAATACCTCTCAACTTGTAGTAAATTAGCTCGTGGTGGAATCCTCACATCAACTGGATTTTATAAATGTCTTAGGTAGGATGCATGATTCTTTAAATAAAATTCATTTGCATTACTTCCAACACCTAGTTGTTTTGCAAAAAATACCAAATATCTACCTACTTTTACATATCTCTACTATTTGAAATTTCATGAGTAGGTTGCTGTGTGGAGGAGTTTTAAATACAAGGCAATTTCATAAACACATCTGGTGTTTATGTTGGAACCTTATGAGGTTTATTCAAAAAAGAAAAGGAAAAAATTGAGGGTTTTTTTTTTTTTGTTACTCTCACATGTTAAAGACTTTAGAACTTTTTAACCTTGCATATAATTAATACTGTCTATAATTAATACTGTGTCTTCAAGTATCAAGACTTTTTGATATTTCACTAAGTTCATAAAAAGTATTTTGAAAGTCATTATACCTAGGCTGGAATTGTTTAAAACTCAATAGTGCTGTTAATGAATATTGATTTTTTTTTTTTTTTTTTGAGCTGGGGATTGAACTCAGGGGCCCTCAGCCACTGAGCCACATCCCCAGTCCTGTTTTGTATTTTGTTTAGAGACAGGGTCTCACTGAGTTGCTTAGGGTCTCCCTAAGTTGCTGAGGCTGAACTTGCGATCCTCCTGCCTCAGTTGCTGAGTTGCTGGGATTACAGGCGTGCACCACCACACCTGGCTGAATAATGATTTTTTAAATTGGAGGAATTATCTGTATCTCTTTTTTTTGCTTCCCACCTTTACAGAGTATAACTTTAGGAATCAGACTGGTTCATACATAAGTAGCAGGGAATGTACTGCTATTGTTTCCATGAACATTGTTAGAAGTCAATGTTTTGTTTTTTTTTACCAGTGTGCTAGTTAACATAACTGAGTATGTATTACTTTACAGAACAGTTTTTCCAAACCATACAGTGAAGAGAGTGGAGGATTCCAGTAACAATGGGCAGGCACATATCCATGTTGTAGGAGTAAAACGGAGGGCTATCCCACTTCCCATTCAGATGTATTATCAGCAGCAACCAGTTTCTACTCCTGTTGTTCGTGTTGATTCTGTTCCTGATGTATCTCCAACTCCTTCACCTGCAGGTATTAATTTTTGTTGTATTTTAAATATCACTAATGTAATAAAACTGAATGAAAGAAATTGTGTGTGTGTGTGTGTGTGTGTGTATAAAATATATTTTTTAAAATCTACAACTTTCCCTTGTTTTTCCAGATAGTATTTTCTTACTTGGGTTCTTATTTTATCACATTCATAATGCTTTGAAGTTGTTGGATATGTATTTCTAAAAACTATTTTTTTCTCATATTAAATAAAATATTCCTACTTATAGATTTTCAGTCATTTCATTTGGAATTTTGACTTTTTCCCCATATTTTCAGGAATCCCTCATGGATCACAAACTGTAGGAAATCATTTTCAGAGGACTTCTGTTACCAACCAATCTTCAAATTTGACTGCAACACAAATGTCTTTTCCAGTGCAAGGTGTTCATACTGTGGCACAGACTGTTCCAAGAATTCCACCAAATCCTTCACTTCATACCCACCAGCAGCAAAATGCTCCTGTGACTGTCATTCAAAATAAAGCTCCAATACCTTGTGAAGTGGTTAAGGCTACAGTAATCCAGAATTCTGTACCTCAGACAGCAGTTCCTGTTAGTATAGCTGTTGGAGGAGGACCTACACAGAGTTCTGTGGTTCAGAATCATAGTACAGGTCCACAACCTGTTACAGTTGTGAATTCTCAGACATTGCTTCACCATCCATCTGTAATTCCACAACCATCTCCATTACACACGGTGGTACCAGGACAAATACCTTCAGGCACTCCTGTTACGGTAATTCAACAAGCAGTCCCGCAGAGTCATATATTTGGCAGAGTACAGAACATACCAGCATGTACTTCTACAGTTTCACAGGGTCAACAGTTAATCACCACATCACCCCAACCTGTGCAAGCTTCATCTCAACAGACATCAGCTGGTAGCCAGCCACAAGACACTGTTATCATAGCACCCCCGCAGTATGTAACAACTTCTGCATCCAATATTGTCTCAGCAACTTCAGTACAGAATTTTCAGGTAGCTACAGGACAAATGGTTACCATTGCTGGTGTCCCAAGTCCACAACCCTCAAGGGTAGGGTTTCAGAACATTGCACCAAAACCTCTCCCTTCTCAGCAAGTTTCATCAACAGTGGTACAGCAGCCTATTCAACAACCACAGCAGCCAACCCAACAAAGTGTAGTGATTGTAAGCCAGCCAGCTCAACAAGGTCAAACTTATGCACCAGCCATTCACCAAATTGTTCTTGCTAATCCAGCAGCTCTTCCAGCTGGTCAGACAGTTCAGCTAACTGGACAGCCAAACATAACTCCATCTTCTTCACCATCACCTGTCCCAGCTACCAATAACCAAGTCCCTACTGCCATGCCATCTTCTTCCACCTCTCAATCACAGGGACCACCTCCTACTGTCAGTCAAATGCTATCTGTGAAAAGGCAGCAACAGCAGCAGCATTCACCAGCACCCCCACCACAGCAGGTACAGGTACAAGTTCAGCAGCCACAACAAGTACAGATGCAAGTTCAGCCTCAGCAAACAAATGCAGGAGTTGGTCAGCCTGCTTCTGGTGAGTCAAGTCTGATAAAACAACTGCTACTTCCAAAGCGTGGTCCTTCAACTCCAGGTGGTAAACTTATTCTCCCAGCTCCACAGATTCCTCCCCCTAATAATGCAAGAGCTCCTAGCCCTCAGGTGGTCTATCAGGTGGCCAATAACCAAGCAGCTGGTTTTGGAGTTCAGGGGCAAACTCCAGCTCAGCAGCTGTTGGTTGGGCAGCAAAATGTTCAGTTGGTCCAAAGTGCAATGCCACCCACAGGGGGAGTGCAAACTGTGCCCATCTCAAACTTACAAATATTGCCAGGACCACTGATCTCAAATAGCCCAGCAACCATTTTCCAAGGAACTTCTGGCAACCAGGTAACCATTACAGTTGTGCCAAATACAAGTTTTGCAACTGCAACTGTGAGTCAGGGAAATGCAACTCAGCTCATTGCTCCAGCAGGAATTACCATGAGCGGAACACAGGCAGGAGTTGGACTTCAGGTACAAACACTTCCAGCCACTCAAGCATCTCCAGCTGGACAATCATCATGTACTACTGCTACTCCCCCGTTCAAAGGTGATAAAATAATTTGCCAAAAGGAGGAGGAAGCAAAGGAAGCAACAGGTTTACATGTTCATGAACGTAAAATTGAAGTCATGGAAAACCCGTCCTGCCGACGAGGAACCACAAACACCAGCAATGGGGATTCAAAAGAAAATGAAATGCAGGTGGGAAGTCTTTTAAATGGGAGAAAGTACAGTGACTCAAGTCTACCTCCTTCAAACTCAGGGAAAATTCAAAGTGAGGTCAATCAGTGCTCGCTAATCAGTAATGGACCATCATTAGAATTAGGTGAGAATGGAGCATCTGGAAAACAGAACTCAGAACAGATGGACATACAGGATATCAAAAGTGATTTGAAAAAAACCCTAGTAAATGGAATCTGTGATTTTGATAAAGGAGATGGTTCTCATTTAAGCAAAAACATTCCAAATCACAAAACTTCCAATCATGTAGGAAATGGTGAGATATCTCCAGTGGAACCACAAGGAACTTTAGATGCCACTCAGCAAGATACTGCCAAAGGTGATCAGCTAGAAAGAATTTCTAATGGACCTGTATTAACTTTGGGTGGTTCACCATCTATGAGCAGTATACAGGAGGCTTCAAATGCGGCATTACAGCAATTTAGTGGTACTGATTTGCCTAATGGACCTCTAGCTTCAAGTTTGAATTCAGATGTGCCTCAGCAACGCCCAAGTGTAGTTGTCTCACCACATTCTACAACCTCTGTCATACAGGGGCATCAAATCATAGCAGTTCCCCACTCAGGATCAAGAGTGTCCCATTCTCCTGTCCTATCATCAGATGTTCGGTCTACAAATGGCACAGCAGAATGCAAAACTGTAAAGAGGCCAGCAGAGGATAATGATAGGGAAACAGTTGCAGGAATTCCAAATAAAGTAGGAGTTAGAATTGTTACAATCAGTGACCCCAACAATGCTGGCTGCAGTGCAACAATGGTTGCTGTTCCTGCAGGAGCAGATCCAAGCACTGTAGCTAAAGTAGCAATAGAAAGTGCTGTTCAGCAAAAGCAGCAGCATCCACCAACATACATACAGAATGTGGTCCCACAGGTAAGTCATTCTCCTGTCATATTTCTCTTATAAAATTCTGATCTGCAAATATGCGTTAGGAAAAAATGTATTATTTTTTTGTGTCTTACCTTGAGAAGTTATTGTATCAGCTTACTTAAATTGTCATGCTTATTTCCTCTGGTTTTATAATATTAAATAGTTTTTAGTTATTAACTTTTATATCTGGTAATATGAGTCTTTCAGTTTTGTTATAGACTGAAATTGGTAATTTTGTAGGCCCAAGGTCAGAGAAAGAGTTTCTAACATCTTTTGAGGAATTTTAAAAATGTATGTCAGTTTCCTTTTTGAGTTTACTGTAGGTGGTAAGGGGGACTTCCTAAGAGTACGTCAGATGGGAATTTCTGTATTTGATATTTGTGTGTTTCTTTGTGGCCCTGTTAATAGTCTTGTTTTTTTAAAGGATGAATCCTATAAGGACTTCTAAGAATGTTCTTGCAATATTTATGTATTGAATTAGTTCCCTTTATTCTTATAAAAAAGTATTGCTTATAATTTCAATTTGTTTCAGGTATTCTGATATTTTTACTTTGTGTTTCTAACTCCTTCGTTCTACTGTTTCCTTTTTAATTCCTACTCTCCATCTCTGCATATGCTGATCGTAGAAGAAATATTTTTTAGGATCCATTCTACTGAATTAAGGATCCAATCAGCCTATAAAGATTCTAAGGACCATCCTACATGCTATTTCTACTGAAATCATGGGTTTACTAAACAGTTACCACCACCTATTTCCTGGATCACTTCTCTTTTACTGTTTCTTCTAATTAGTAGTGCATAGCCGGAACCTTCTGTAACTATTGCTAACTCTGCTAGCACTCCTCTGGCTTGGGTTTTTTCTTTGTGCTTATAGTGATGTCAGCAGATCTATGAGCATTGTTGGTACCACTACCCCATCTAGGTATGTGTAACAGCAAAAGGAAAGATGCAAGAACAAAAAAGAGTCTCTTGCTTCAGACCAGTTCTTCCACTAATATGTTTATTTCTTCATGTGTATGGATAAAATTGTGCTGCTTTGGAGTATAATAAGATTTTAATTTATATGTTTGTATTGCCTACATCTATTTCAAAGTAACTAAAC
The DNA here is from genome assembly GCA_020662805.1 of Glaucomys volans. Taxonomy (NCBI): domain Eukaryota; kingdom Metazoa; phylum Chordata; class Mammalia; order Rodentia; family Sciuridae; genus Glaucomys; species Glaucomys volans. Next base: position 135,101 of record JAJEJO010049158.1, read on the forward strand.
TGTACATTCTTTAATCAGTGCTACACATGTGGCAATAATGATACTGAATGGTGGATAGAAAATCATTTTTACTTAAAAAGGTTCTACAAGTTGAACCTTTTGCTTAAATAGTACAATGTTGTATACATAGTAGATATTGAATAAGTTGAATTTTTATATTTTTCTTACATTTAATAATTTCTCAATTCATCTTGATTATATGCCTGACTGTCTTCTTTCCTCTTGGAGTCTGTTAGAATTCTGAGTAGTAATGATAGATCAAACCTAACTAGGAGAAACTCCATTACTATGGAATTGTTTCATTAACCCTTATTTTGTGTGTTCCTAATCTTCCAGTGTGGTTATATTCAATAATGATAGCTCAGTAAAAAAGAAAGAGCAATAATTCTAGCTAAGATTAGGACCTATATTGGGGTCTTAGAACTACAGCAGTTGCTCATTTAATTCGCACAATAATCCAATAGGTAAAAATTATTGTCACCATTTTAGAGATGACTTTGCAAGATTCTAAATAACTCACCCAAGATTACCAACAAATACATGGTAGTCCCAGGTCTAAAACCCAAACTAATACTCTTAACCCAGTAACCTTTAGTTTTTCCACTGTTGTAAAAGTTTCCTCTATAAATTTCCAGAAAGCCCTTTTTCTGTCTTCCATTTTGATTATTTGAATTATTGTGTCATAAGATGTTCATGCAACTAAATTATCATTTTAGGACATTAATTCTAAAACTATTAGCACATTAAAATGATACATAAGTGATTCAGACCATTAAAGTGAACACATTTTGTTTCCAATCTGAAAAATCTATATTAAACTTACACCCATTTTCCCCAAAAGTGTAGTTTATTTAAAATAGCTACACTCTGAGCTCAGTGGTAGAACACTTGCCTTGCACACATAAGGCCCCAAGTATTCAATCCCAGCACACAAAAAGAACTAAAACAAAAGGAAGATGAGAAAGTGAAGATGACAGAAAAACAGCAGCAGTATTCTTTATTTCTAAAATTGCTATGTGGTTGGCATGCAGAAATTTAAAACTTTGCAAGGAAAAGATGTAGCGTGTGTGGTGTTTATGAAAATGAGAATCAAAAACTTAGTCTTATGTACAGCACTTAGCATAATACTCACCATATGGCATTCAGCGACAGTGCAGGTATATTTTCTCTTCACATGTAAAATAAACTAGTTATATGGGCTAGACACATGGAACAGAATGGGGGAGATCAGCTGTTCAAGATAGTACTGTTAAGATTCTAGGTATGCTATTGGGCCTTCTTCCTAAGAGTCTGATAATAGAAAACCATTTCCACCAATGCCCATATTCTTTAAATTTCTTCATATATTCTTTAAGTTGCATTTGAGACCTTGGTTTAATACCATTTTATTCACCATTTGAATTGGTAGCTTAAAAGAGTCCAAAATTGATACATGATTTTTCTTTTTTTTTCAGTCAAATATGCTATTCCCAACATTTCAAGGGATCTAGGGATGTTAAGAAGTTACCTAGTCCCCAGTATGAATTGTTAGATTTGCAGGGTGCTCAGGGCTGGAAAAATTGAAGAGAAGTGTCCTTGCTAAAAAAAGCCAATAGGTAATCCTTCCTAATGCATTATTAATTCATTTTTTTCTATTGATTTTGTTCCTTTTTGCCCATTAATCTGTATTAATTTTATTTTTTAAAAGTTACAGCAAGAAGAATATATGTGAAAGCAAATGATACAACAAATTTTAAATCTGTTATATTTGAAAATGTATGTACAACTTAATAGGATATCATTTCTTGATGTCCTACCCTCATCCACTATTCATGAGTTGATATTTGCTAGAGCAAAAAACTACACTGACATAGTTAAAAACAAAAATAAGTAAAAAAGAAAGACATAAGAATATTTACCTGAAGATTTTTTTCAGCATTATGCAAAGTATATTTTGTGTATATGTTTTAATCCATGATCCAATAACTTGTCAGATTCTTCTATATAAAAATTGTTTGCTTAAAGATGTACTCGTTCAAGGTATTTTATATAAACCTTGCCTCTGTTTCCCATTCTTCACATGTGAATCATTCCTGATGTGCTGTGAAACACTGAATATTGGTATCTTTTTGAACTTTTATTTTTTCTGATAATGAGTTTGAGAAATTTATTCAGCCCATTAGAAAACACATCTGTAGTCTCAAGGTGGCAGTATTTAATCATAGCCATAAAAGGAAATTTTAGCAAGAACTACAAAATATCATTTTTTTAAATGAGTATTGCTTAGATTTGAAAAACATAGCCCATTTCATTATTTCCACTAAGCATAATCTTGTTGTTTGTATCCCCATGTATTTTTACAAAATAGGTTTGATATGTGTTGCTTGTATAGATTTATACTTAATAAGAGGGAAAACTTGATAGAGGTTGAGTGTCCCTTATCCAAAATGCTGGGGAGCAAAAGTGTTTCAGATTTTTAGCTTTTGGAGTATTTATATAAACATAGTGAGGTAAGTTAGGGATGGGACCCAAGTCTTAACACAAATTCATTTGTTTCATATATTCCTTCTACACACAGCCTGCAGATAATTTTGTATATGAAACAAAGTTTCATGGTGTAGAGTTTTTCTACTTTTGATGTTATGTCAGCATTCGAAAAGTTTCAGATTTTGGAGCATTTTTCAAGTTTCAGACCTCAGATTAAGGATGTTTCACCTGTAGATTAAAAAAATGAGGGAATGTTAGAGCCAAGAGAGTCTTAGATGTTTACATTGTCCAAAACTCTCATTTTTAAGAGTTGAAGTCACTTGCCCACACGCACAAAATTTTTTTTTTCTGTGATTTCTGTCACTATCTCAATTCTGCTCTATGAAAATCTGTACATTTAAGCATGATCTTTTACATCACATTTAGAGTACATCTAACTCGGATTTCTTACAAAGTTTTGAAGGTATCTCTCCTTACTCACCTCTTCTGAAGAGTACACTTTACCAGGGGCTCTGAATATAGCTCTGGTAGAGTGCTTGCCTAGAATACACTTCACCAGTTACTTCAATTTTACTTTAGGTGTTCTGGTATCTGGTTTATTCACCAGTTTGCCTCAACCAACTCCACTCTGTCTTTTGAAATGTATACCTAGAATTGAACACAGTTCTTACTGCTAAGAATTTATGTTGAGGTGAATAGACAGATTATGACTTTGTAGCTTTCCTGACAAAGACTGAAATCTTCAAATTTTAGTCCTATTCAATGGTTTTTAAGGTTTAATATTAATAAGAAAGTAAGGATTTAAAAGCATCAAGTCAAAGTATCACTGTTACCTAGAATTTTTAGCTATAATTTTCTCTTGAAAAGATGATAAAGGAGAACAAGATTACAATTTATTTCAACAAAAAGAAGCAGTAGTTTTTTTCAAAATTAAAACTGCTATATTCATTAACATTTTTAATTAATTTTCTACTTAACAAAAGAAACAACAGAATTGTTTTACATCCTTTATGTAATTTCACATTTCTGGTCACTTGCTGAAGTTATGCCATTTCCACTTTGGTTACAAAAACTACAATATGAAAAATTAGTTCTCTTTCCGAGTAGAACAAAGAGAATTTTCTTCAAGAGGTGGTCACCACTCCCCACCTCCAAAAAACCATGGCTTTGAAACCTATTTTTACATTTATGTTTGAATTATGTCTGTGACTAATGTTCTCACATTTCACAACACAGTATAATGTTCAGAGGAAGTAACTTATGCATTTCAGAAGAAATCAAAATGCCTGTTCTTAAAACATATTTAATTGGTACTTTGAAAAAAATATGTAGTATAAAAGTAGAGACAATAAAAGCCCTATGATCTGTCACCTGATTTCAGATATTATCAACATTTTACCATTCTGTTTTCCTCTATTCACAGTCACCATCATATATTTTTCAGCAAATCCCAGATATTATTTCATTTCACCGTCATGTACTCAGACTTAAAGATTCATAAAAAAATACCAAATTATACCTAACAAACGTAATAATTTCTTAATATTATCTGATCTTCAGTTTATGTTCAGTATTGCCTGGTTATCTTTAAGAAACATTTACAGTTTATGATTATAGTACTAAAATTTTCTGTACATTGCATTTAGTTAATGTGTCTTTCATTCGTTTTTAATTTAACAGTTTAGAACATTCCCTTGGTAACATTTGAGTTTAAAATAGGCCATGATTCCCTGTTACTATGTTTTCTGTGATACCAGTAAGTGTTTCACAATTAGAAGCAAACAAACAAAAAGATGAAAGTCATTAGTACTTATGAATTTATAAATTCCTAATTTATAAACATAGAGCAAGTTTATAAATACCTAATTTAAATGGTAATAGTATAAGGAACCAGAAGTTTCATTCGGAGGGAATATGATACCCTTAACAAATTTATTCTTTAATTAAAAACTTCCATATTTGTAACTTCTTGTCAAAATTTCCTGCACCTTATATTTGGTTAATATATCTTTTATTTATTCTTGACAGCTTAGATTTACTTCAGGCATCCTTGTTTAAACAAGGATACCTTGGTACTATTTGAGATCAGAATACCCAATCATTGACAGATGCAGTGGTGCACACCCCCAATCCCAGCAATTCTGGAGATTAAGGCAGGAGGATTGCAAGTTCAAGACCAGCCTCAGAAACTTAGTGAGACCCTCAACACTTAGTGAGACTTATCTCAAAATAAAATATGAAAAAGGACTTGGGATGTAGCTCAGTGGTGAAAGCACCCATGCGTTCAACCCCCAATACCAAAAAAGTAAAATACCCAATTATTAGAATTTTCTGTATTTTTTAATGCAACACTTTCATTTCCAAGAAAACAAATTGACTAGGTTTATTTGTTTGCTTGCTTGTTTGGATAAATACGCTGGTACTAAGGTTATTTTTTCTTTGACCCTGCTTCCCACCATCCGAAATTTTATGGCATTAAGAATTAGCATACACTTTCAGATCTGTTTCTAGTATTCACTTGATAGACTTTAGTGGGGGGGGGGGCGTACTGGGGATTAAACCCAGATGCACTTTACCACTGAACCACATCTCCAGCCCCTTTTAAGTTTTGAGACAGGGTCTCACTAAATTGCTTAGGATCTCACATCTCACCAAGTTGCTAAGGCTGACTTTGAACTTGGAATACTCCCTTCTCAGCCTCCATGCTGGAATTACAGGCAAGTGCCACCATACCAGGTGGTAGACAATTTTAGTTGGTTCATCTGTCACTGTCCTCATATGGAACTCATCATCTTTCCTCCCATTCTTCAAAATATAGTTTCCCTTCTAGACTTCTTTATTAAAATAATAATAATAATAATAATTTTCATTAAGAATCTAGAGCTAGGCTTGTCATGTAGTTTCTTTCTATCATCCCATAAATTAAATTTTGTTACTTGCACATTATGGATGAAAAACCTGAGGATCAGTGAGGGTAATTTGGTTGCCCAGGTCACATGCCTAATTAAAAAGCAGATTGAAAATTTAAGTCTTGACATGTCAAGATAGAAAATTCTGATTCTATTACATCTGTACTATCATTAAAATGTTGTTTTGTGCATGTATGTTTTCTCATCTACTCTTGTAAAGAAGTTTTAAGATTGAGAACCTATTAGAGAAACAGCTTTAGTCACATGCCCAAAGTAGTTTATTCCCCCAAAGCTTAGTAAAGATTCATAAGATTTCTCATTTCTTTCATTTCTCTTTTTCTTTCAACATTTTATTCTTCTTTCATTTGTATGTTATAATATTATAGCTTTATGTGTTTGTGTTTTGTCTTTTTCTAATTGTGATTTTTAATCTGAGGTACTCAGTTTTAACTTAGTGTTTGTTCACTTATTCTCAGTATTACCTTATAAATAAACAAGCTTCTTCAGTATTTTCCCAAGTTTTTAAGATATTGTCTTGAAAATAATGCTTAAAATGTAATACTTGACAATGGTGTGGTACCATTTCTATACAAAATTTTAATACTCACTTTTCCCTTTGAGGTATTTGAAGAAAATCTATAGCCTGAATTTATTTTAGTCTACATTAAATTTGTTAATGTTTTTCAGATAAAAGAGATGAGATACAGAAAAAAAACAAACATGTTCTATTCAAAAGACATTATAATTAGACTTTTTTGAACTAGGATTATCCATCAAAAGCTATAGCTAAGCAACTGCAAAGACTAAATTTGTTAGACATTTTACTGCAAATTAGTATTTGATATTCTGCTTATATGGTATATCATTATTAACTGTCAAACTGAACATTTATTTGCTTTTTACTGTTTATCATTTCTTTCCTATTCTATTCCTTATAAAACCTAAGAGGAAATATTACTCAAAAGAAGTGAGAATTTGCACTGTTGTTGTGAAGATCAGACATAAGTAAATCAAATGGTTACTTGTATAGGATACTTCTCATTTAAATTTATAATTGATTGCTCCTACCTAAAAATCTGAATTTTCAGCAATGTAGTCTGCTCTCTGTGTCTGTGGGTTCCACATCCGTGAATTTAATCAACTTTGGATAAAAAATAATCAGGAATAAATGCATTTATACTGAACAAGTACTGACTTTTTTTTTTCTTGTCATTACTCCCTGGACAATACAATATAACAACTATTTACTTAGCATTTACATTGTATTAGGTACTATAAGTGATCTAGAAATGACTTAAAATAGGTGAGAGGATATACATAGGTTTTATGCAATTAATTTGCCATTTTTGTATAAGGGACTGAGCATCTGTGGATAATACTAATCTGTAGATACTGGAACCAGTTCCACACAGATACCGAGGGACTCCCATAGGTACTTGATAATGGTAGCAACAATGTGTGATCTTGCCTCTGTGGTTCCATGCTAAATAAAAGAATCAGCTGGGCACATTGATGCACACCTGTAATCCCAGCAACTTGCTGTGGCAGGGTGATCACAGGTTCAAGGCCAGTCTCAGAAACTTAGTGAGACCCTGTCTCAGAATTTTAAAAAATATATAAAAGATTGGTAATGTAGCTAATTGGTAAAGTACCCTGTGTTCCATCCCCAGTACCCCCCTCAAAAAAAAAAATGATGCTTCCTAAATATTTTTATAAAAATAACATCTTTTTAAAGATAATCATTAACTGAAAATTACAAAATGTAAATTTCATGTTAGAAATGCCTAAATATTGTGATCAAACTTATAAGACTGTTCTATAAAATATTATTGTTTTTCAGTATCATGTCACAAACTCTGTTTGTGCTTTTTCACAGAACACTCCTATGCCACCTTCACCAGCTGTACAAGTGCAGGGCCAGCCTAACAGTTCTCAGCCTTCTCCATTCAGTGCATCCAGTCAACATGCAGATCCAATGAGAAAACCTGGGCAGAACTTCATGTGTCTGTGGCAGTCTTGTAAAAAGTAAATGGCAGTTTTATTTGATATACAAAAGTGTTCTTTGTTTTAGAATGCTTTCATATTTAAATTTATGTCATCTATAATATTATGAAAGTTTTCATCTGAAATCACTAACTTGTAGCAAAAACGTTTTATGTTCGAAGTTATATTTATATGGATCCAATGACACTGTAAGAACTGATATAAAGAGTAGAAAGAATGTCATTGCTTAACAGTAGGTTGGTAGGGTGTATGGTTCAGCATTCATTAGGTTTTAATTTTTAAAAATTAGCTTAAGATTTGTGTATTTGGCTCTGAAAAAGATTTTTTAAAAGTGACTTGAACTTAGTAACTACTATGGAATTTCTGTATAGAACCTCAGAAGTAATAATCTGTTAGAAAGGGAATAACTGTCTTAAATTTGAGTTTCAGATGTTCACCCCATGAAAATTACTTTTAAAGCCATACTATGTCACAATTTAATAACTAGGATGAACAGCAAGTAGAACTGAACTTTTTAAATGAAGTGTTTTTAGACTTTATGGAAAACTTGAGAAGGATGTTGGTTAAAATAAAAAGTCTTAGTTCCTTTAACAGTACTAGTACTTAACCAAGACCCTTTGCCTTGAGTCATTTATTTGGAGCTGTAAGAAAAAGGCACTTAATAGACATAGAATATTCTTTTCTTAGATAGCAAAGATTTCATTTCTACACCCTTTAAAATTTGTATTAATTATTCATATTATAGATATTACATTGCATTCAAAACAATATATAGATTTGTTGTAGTATTGTAAACTATCCATGTAGCTAGCCCTCAGATTATTAATAGTATATAAAATTCCTGCAAGACAGTGATTATCACACTTGAATTTGTAACTCAGTAGTGGGGTCATAAAATCATTTTAGTGCATCTTGAACAGTGGGTTTTTTGTTTGTTTTCTTTTCAATGAAAAATGAGTGAAATACAGATTTCATCACGTTAGTAAGGGTAAGTATTGTTTCCAGTTATTTATGTATATGATACATGTATGTGTACTTGATCATAGTATAAAATCTTTTCATCAAAGAAGTTCTTTTAAGTTGTCTGATTGTTTCATTCATTTAAATTAATCATTCCCTTCCTCCCCTCCTCCACCAGGACCCTACCACTTCCCCACCATCCCCTTACCTATCTTCCTCCCTCTCCCCTTCCTACACTCCCCCACCCCCTCCACCACCCCTTGCTGGGAATTGGACCCAGGGCCTTGACCACTGAGCTACATCCCCAGCTCTTCTTTCTTTATTGATTTTGTTTTTGGTGTGTTATAATCTGCTAAATTGTTGTAAGAAGCTGTGTGTGGACTTTTTAAGAAGTTAGGAGTTACTCCTTAAAATGAAGTTCTTGAGTACACCAATTTTTCTCTTTTTTTCCTGGAAGACTGAATGAACTTAGATGTGCAGCACAATTCCCTGTATGGCTAGAAGGATCAGTCTTGTGTAATTTAATAATGAACTTTTTCTGAGTAATACAGGTTTAACAAAGCTTCTCATAGCTTTTCACTTTTTCAAGCCATAAGTTTTAGGTACCACATGGATAACAAGTTCAATTTGAGTCTGCAAATATTTATTGAGCACTCTAGGAAGATGCATATGCTAGGAGCTAGAAATACAAAGATTACTTCCAGTTCTTAAGGATACAGACCCCCACAAGTGCTATCAAAAGTGCTGTTGGCAACATTGCTAATTAACCACCTTTGGGATGGTTGAGATATGTTTCACTATAGACATTGCATTTGAATTGGGTCTTAAAGAATGAGTAGGAGTTTGCCAGTAAATTATTTATAAATACATAGTATTTAAATTTGAAATAGCTGCCGGGCGTACAGGTGCACGCCTGTAATCCAAGCGACTCGGGAAGCTGAGTCAGGAGGATCGCGAGTTCAAAGCCAGCCTCAGCAACTTAGCGAGGCCCTAAGAAACTCAATGAGACCCTGTCTCTAATTAAAATACAAAATAGGGCTGGGGATATGGCTCAGTGGCCGAGTGTCCCTGAGTTCAATCCCTGGTTCCAAAAAAAAATAAAAATAAATAAATAAATTAATTAATTAATTAATTTGAAATAGCTGACTATATGCTCTCTTTTTATGAAATTAAAAGTAGTTTTGCATATACATTTAACCTTTATGATAGGACCATACTCTGTATTTATAGTTCTCCTTCTTTATATATAATATGGATTCTTTTCACTGAATCACTTTACATTGTCACATATCAGTGGAAAAACAAGTTAGGAATTCTTCACATATCCAGTTAATGCTTACATTTCTCCAGTGGTATTTTGTTTATTTAGACCTTGATTTGAATTACAGGGTTAAAATATTGCTTCCAATTTGATAGGCCTTATTATGTCCCTTTTAATCTGTAGGTTACTCCCCCATCTCTCTTCATTTCTTTCCTTAAAATTTTTTTGATAGATAACCAAGTGATCTGTCCTGTAGAAGATCACAATCTGTTTTTTTGTTAATATTGTTTAGCATCTTGCTTTGATCCTGTGTATTCTGTATATTAGTAGTTTGGTTCAGATGCTTGATCAAATTCTGGTTTGATTTTATGATGACCACTTTAGAAATAGTATTGTGCTCTTCCATCAGGAAATATACCATATTTCTATGATGTAAACAGACATTGAGAATCATTGTGTAGAATGTTATTTCATTAAGAGTCATAGAACACAAAAGGCCCCCCCTTTTTTTTTTAATCAACTATTTGGGTTTTTTTGAAAATAGTTTCTAGGAGAAAGACTAAATAGATACTTGATTTTTTTCCCTTTAACCCGTTTTCATAGTAATTCATTAATACTATACAGAGATGACCAGGAGGTTTGGGTTTTGTTTTGTCGGTAGTATCATTATGAATTAACTTAGGAGTTGGAACATATTTGAGGTATTTCAGTCCTCTGCAGTTGTTGTATCCATTTAATATCCAAATTGTGTCATCTTTGGCCAGTGAAAGCCTATGAAGCCAATTTGTAAGTTCTTTGCTTATGCTCTTAATATAAGTATTTGATAGTTTCCTTTGTAGTTTAATCTTGTATATTTTCTGCCCCATACCTGAAGTCAGCTGTTTTTCCCAGGACCCCCAGTTCCTTTTAATGGAAAATACAATTTAGTCTGGGGATCAGGGGTGTACATTACTTTTACTTTTGGTATCTTAATCATTTTCTGTTGCTATAATTGAATGCCACAGACTGTGTAATTTATAAGGAAAGTTATTTTTGCATTTCTGGAGGCTTGGAAATCCATGGTCTAGAGACCACAATCAGTGAGAAACTTCTCGTTCCTGAGGGCTCTGTAGAGTGCCAAGGCAGCACAGGGTATCACATGATGAGACAGTAGCAAGCCAGAGAGAGCTCATTTGTATAATAAAGCCACTCCTGCAATAATCTATTAATCAGTGAATGGATGAATCATGACCCAACCACTTCCCAAATGTCTCACCTCCAACTACCATTAACATATGTCTCTGGGGGTTAAGGTTCTAACAGTTGAGTTCCAGGGGACACACCTAAATCATAGTAGATGGGTTTTTTCCCCTAGGACTTTTCAGTGTATGGATTACAGATCTCTTTTCAGGGTATAAGGATGTTGTTAAATTGTGTTGATATTTCTGTTTGGAATTTAAATTCAGTATTGCAAGGTCTTTAACAGCATCATTTTCACATCTTTATCTTTTTTCTCCCTACCAAAATCCCATTTGTCATTTTTAACAGCATATGCTTTATCTTACATCATACAAAAGTGTCAAAATAATCCTGATAGTACTGCAACAATATGATTATTGAAAAATTTGGATTGTTTTCTACTGTTCTCTTTAAAGTATATCCCAATAAGGACTGTACAGTCACAATTTATTGTGTTTTTAATTCACTTAGATAGAGGTATTCTATAGTAATATCATCAACTAGACATATTAATGGTTCACTTGTGGGTTTTTTGTTTTTGTTTTGTTTTGGTGCTATGTATTGAACCTACGGTCTTGTGCATGCAAGGCAAGTGCTCTACCACTAGCCACATCCTCAGCTCTACTTGTTTCATTTTAGTCTTTATTTTATGGAATTACTTTTTTAAATTTAAAATTACTTAATATAATATATGATTCCAGTAGCAAATTAACCCAAAGTATATTCAAAGAAATTATCTTCTGTTTCTTCCATCTTATTTCTTCCTTTTTCTGTAAATAACACCCTTTATTTTTTATCTTTTAAAAATATAAATTGCAAATTTATTTGTATGTTCTAACTTCTTCAAGGTATACATACATAGTCATACTATAGTATGTATACCTTCAAGGTATACAGCCCAAGATTTTCATGTCCCAATTCTGTAACCTGAAAATGTTACTTCATATGGACAAATGAACTTTGCGCATGTGATTGGGTTAAGGATCTTGGGGTGAGGAGATTATCTGCATTACCTTAATGAAATCACAAAATCCTTATAAGAGGGAGTAAGGATATCAGAAAGATAGAAGACGATGTAATAATGAAAGCAGAGAGAGTTTGAAGCTGCTGTGTTTGTGATTTGAAGCTGGAGGAAGGGTCCTTGAGCCAAGGAATGCAAGGAATGAAGCCCTGAAAGCTTAAAAAGGCTAGGAAAGAATTCTTCCCTACACCCTCCTGAGAGAGTGCAGCCCTACTGATACCTAGTGAAACCTGTTTTGGACTTTAAACCTCTAGAATTATGAGAGAATAGATTTGTGTTATTTTTAGCTACTAAATTCATGGTTATGTGTTATAATAGCAGTAGGAAACTACTACACATACTATACGCACTTTTCTGTATCTTGTTTGTTTTTAATTTAACAATATATTCTAGAGAGACCTCCAAAGTTGTGTGGAGAGATATTCCTCATTCTGTTTTTACACCTTCATAGTTTTTCCATCATGTAGATAAATTATTTGATCAACCCATTCCCTGTTGATATTTAAGTTGTTTTGTTTTTTTCTTGTTAAAAATAGTACTGTATTGAATTGCTGTGTGCAATGATTTATCTTTTTTTATTTTTGCCAGTATATTTTTGAGAGAAATTCTTAGGAAGGGGACTGAGTTCAAAAGATATGTGTATATGTAATTTTGTGGGTATTGCTGTTTCCTCCATATATTCCTCTTAGCAATGTGTAAGAGAGTATTCATTTCCCTACAGTCATGCAAATACAATGTGTTTTCAAACATTTACATTTTTCTCAACCAAATGGGAGAAAGAGATCCCAGTAGAATGTTATATTTCGTTTTCTGTCAGTTGTCCATATCTCTATTTATTTTTCTATAGGATTGTTAGATTTTTTTTTCTTTTCTATTTTATGAAGCTCTTTATTAGATTCATTAACATTTTGTCTGCTGTGGCATAACTTTTCCCAGTTTATCATTTGTCTTTTTTTACCTTGCCCTTCTTTCCTCACTTCCTTCTTCCTTTCTTCCTGTGATCATGGATAAAAATGTTTTTCTTTCAATTTTTCTGTAAATAACATTTGTTAGCCTTTCTATTATTGTGTCTGGATCTGGGTTATAGTTAGGAAGTTTTCTTCATGTCCAAACTATAAAAGAATCTACCAATGTCTTTTTTCTTTTTCTTTTTTAATTTTTTTTTTTTTTTTTAAGAACCTAGGTGGTTTTGTAGTTGACATGTAAATCTGTAATTTGGGGGGATTTTCCCCTGTATCAGCAATCTAAAGGAAAGGAGAGTGAGTACATAACTTGCTTTAATTTGCTCCAGTACCTGTGCATTTTCTTTTTGTGCCATAAAACTAGTTTATTCCTAGAAAAATATGTGTCCCAATGGATATTTTGGTTCCAACACTAACCAATGTAACGGTTCAAGCTAGTTTCATCAAATGCTGACTCAAAACTATTAACAAATGATTCCACAACATTTTCATATCATAAATAATTTTCCAATTGTAAATTATACTCTGCCAAAAAGAAAATCACAGTTGTTTATATATATGTTTTCAATCCTTTTCAATTACAACAGTATCGTACATTATGCTTTTATAATATATGTATTGTTATCTATGATAATAAATAGAACTGCTTGTCCTTTAACAGAATTGCTCTTAAATTATGAGGACACATTCTTTTCTTAGATGCAGTGGTCCTGCATTATAATCTGTAGAGCAGTATCTTCTATTCAGGGATATTTGAGCTTTTAGTTATTTGCTATTACAAATAAACAGCTATGGTAAACAATTTTGTGCTTATAACACATTTTCTATAAGTATTTCAGTGAATAAAGTATCAAATTGGGAATTTCTGGGCAGTATACAAATAAACAGCTGTGGTAAACAATTTTGTGCTTATACAGTATACAAATTTTTATTTTTATAGAATTGATCAATTACTATCCAAAATTATTAAATTAATTTGTAATTCTGGCAGAAAAATATGAACATACTTGTTTTCCCACTGCCTGGCTACTACACACAGAAGGGAAATTTCCCCCAATCTGATAGCAAGAAAAAGATCTCTTCACTTTTTTTGTTCTTTTGTTATTTTAATTTATTTAAAAACATGCTTTTATTTTTAGAGCAGTTTTAGGTTCATAGCAAAATTGAACAGGAAGAACAGCATTCCCATATATTCCCTATCTCTCAAATGTATAGCTTCCCCTACTATCAACATATTGGAGTGGTACATTTGTTATAATTAGTATTAATGAACCTACATTGACATCACTGTTACAACCACAGTCCATAATTTACATTAAAGTTCACTTTTGATATTGTACATTTTGTTGATTTTGACAAAAGTGCTATCCACCACTATTACAGTAGTGTACAGAATAATCTCATTGCCCTAAAAATATTTTGTGTTCTACCTCTTTATTTCTCCCCTTGACCTGTTTCAGTTTTTATTTTTCAGTTATTAGAGTTAAAATCTTTATATATATTTTTCTTCTCTTAATTAACTGATCATTTCATTTGCTCATTCTTTATTACCTTTCTACCAACTTATAGTTCTTCTCTGTGCACTAAGGATATCAATTCTTTATATGAAACGATAATGTATTGAGACATTAGCCATATTTTACTACATAGAATCTAAGTCTTTTAATTGTTTAAGTCTTGTTTGAAAGACCTTCTCAGAGGCTGCTCAGTTAGAAAATGAACTTTCATGCCTTTCGGTACTTTAACACTTTAACTTTTCATGCATCTATAATTTACTTTGATGTATAAAATGAGGTATGAATCTAGCTTATATATGTTCCAAGTGACCAACCTACTGGCAAGTTCCTCTTTCCTTCAGATATTTGAATTGCTAAATTTGTCCTACTGAATTCCTATATATGCTTTGTTTCTTCCTGAATTGTTCTCCTGTTGGTCTCTTTAAAGTAATGTTCACCATTACTTTAAATATATTTTAATGGTTGCCCGTGCTGATTTCTTCTTTTTCAGAGAGTTTCTTATGATTTGTTTGAGCACCTGCCTTGAACCAGGCACCATAGTAGGTTTTGAAATTGGAGTGATGCATATTTCAGACTTAGTACCTGTACAGATATTATTTATTCTTCCAGAATGTTTTTCAACAAGAAAGGCATGTTAGGATTTTGGTTGCTATTGCTTTTTGTCTGGTTTTTAATAGTGAATATTTTTCCAATACTGAGTCATCCCTTAGTGAAGAAAAACACCTTTCCCCAGTAAAGCTCTAGCAGTTTCTTCACATGAATTCTGTAACTTTATTAAGTGCATAGTTAAATGTTGCTCTTATCTTTTGTTCTTGTAATAAATGATCTTAATTTCCATTATATTCTATAATTTTTCTATATCTGTATGTTGTGTTTTACCTCCTTATCAGTTATAGTGTCTTGTATTATTGGTTATATAATAATAGTGATCATATTCATCCATCTTTTTAAACTAATAGACTTTATTTTTTAAAGCAGTTTTAGATTTATAAAAAAAAAACTGAGCAGTTAGTACATAGCTCCCATCTACTCCCTTGCATACAGTTTTCCACCTCTACTAACACTTGTTTAGGATTGTACATGTGTTTGCTACATTTGATCAGCTAATACTGATAACAGTATTACTAAATAAAGACTATAGTTTACATTAAGATTCACTCTGTGTCATACAGTACTAAAGGTTTTAACAAATTCATAACTGCCTCAGTTTGCAACTCGGGAGGGTCCATCACTTGTTGCACTCCTACTCTGCAACATTGAAGGGTCATGGGGCCTTGCACTCTCCTCATCTGCAACACCAGAGCACCAATGAGAAAAGGAATCTCAGTCTCTGCACAATGATCTGAGAAGAAGAGCTTTATTGGGGGAAATGGAGCACATGTCACAAAGGAAGCTACTTCCGTCCTTACTGTGTGTAACACTGTCTTTTATGTTTGCAGTTTAACTAGCCATACATCTTAAAGGTCAAGCCTTGCATTAGAAGTTACTAGCCTATTTGGCAGATTATTGGTCAGCAGCAGAAAGAAACAAGCAATTCTGTGAATCCAGGAGGTGACAGGCTCACAAACCATGGAAGAACTGTTTTACCAACCACAGGAAAACATCCTCTTCACAGAACACAGGACAGGAGATGGTGCCCTATTCCCCCAGTGGCCTGAAAGGTGCATACCATGTTGGCCGCCTTCCAGGGGGCAGGGCAGAGCCCTAGTCTCCAAGTGATCTTTCTCCAGGATACTGGTCCCACACAAAATGTCATGTATCCACTGTTTAGTAACAAAAAGAGTACTTTCACTGTCCTAAAATCCATTCTACCTATTTGTTTCTTCTCTCCCTATCTCCAAACCCTACTCCTGGCAACCCCTGGATTTCTTACGTCTTTATAATACTAACTTTTTCAGAATGTCATATATCTGAATCTAGCACATAGCCTTTACTCTTAGTAATAGCAAGAGCCATTACTCTTTCTTAGACTGGTGTCTTTCACTTAATAATATACATCTAAATTTCCTGTATGTGTATGTGTGTGTGTTTCTTTTCATTTTTATCTTGTTTTATGATTTCATAATGTTCCATCATTTACATGTACCACAGTTTGTTTCATATTGAATGATATAATGGTTGCTTACAATTATTGGCAGTTATGAATTAAGGTGATGTAAACATTGGAGTGGGGAGTTTTGTGTGAATGGTTTTTCAACTACTATGGGCAAACACCTAGGATTACAGTTGCTGGTTTAGGTGTTAAGATTATGGCTAGCAGTGTAAGAAACTATCAAACTGTCTTCCAAAGTGTTTATACTATCCTGCATTTTCACCAGCAGTGAATGAGAACTCCTATTGCTTCACATCCTCACCAGCATTTGGTATCATCAGTGTCTGGAATTTTAGCCATTCTGATAAGTATATTTAATAGTCACTTGTTTTAATTTTCAGTTCTCTAATGATATGATGTTATCTGTCTTTTCATAGCTTACTTACCATCTGTATATCTTCTCTGATTGGATGTTTATTCAGATCTCCAGCCCATTTTTTAACTGAGTTGCTGGTTTGCTGAGAACTTTTTGTATGCATGGGTATTTGTGGGGGTCCTCTCTGCCACATCTCGCATGGAGGAGAAAAGTGTTAACTGCTGGAGGAGAATGTTGGCAGTATATCACTCAATTACCCAAAAACACTTACCTACTAAAACACACAAGAGCCATTACTCTTTAAATGAGACGGAAAATGACAGGTCTGGCCATACCAGCTCTAGCTTTTTACAACAACTCACCCAACTCTCTCTTATTTTTAGCAGACAGGTAAAGGGGACAAGTACGGGGAGGAGCTTCTTCTGTGATAGACAGGGTAGTGTGAAGTGAGGGGAGCCATTTTCTTAAGGGAAAATTCCAGAAGGAGAAGGGGAACCACCCTCCCGCAGTACCACATGCCTCCAGGCAGTTCCTAGAAGCCAGGCCTCTGCATCCCATGGCTCAACCTAGCCTGATTCTGCTAAATAGGAATGGCTTCCCACAGGTGTTGAATTTTTGTCAAGTGCTTTTTTTCTCCATATATTGGTATAATATTCTCTACCCTGTGGCTATGATAGATTACATCAATTAATTTTAGTACCAACCTTATGTACTTGGAATAAATCCCACTTGGTCATGATATATAGTTTTGTTTTGTTTTGTTTTGTTGTTTTTGTTTTTTTTTGGAACCAGGGATTGAACTCAGGGACACTCGGCCACTGAGCCACATCCCCAGCCCTATTTTGTATTTTATTTAGAGACAGGGTCTCACTGAGTTGCTTAGGACCTCGCTAAGTTGCTGAGGCTGGCTATGAACTCGCGATCCTCCTGACTCAACCGCCCAAGTTGCTTGGATTACAGGCACATATTTCTTTTTATTTGTTGTTTTTAGATATACATGCCCATAGAATGCCTTTCAGCATATTATACATACACGGAGTATAGCTTACTCTAATTAGAATCCTGTTCTTATGGTTGTACCCTGTTTGTGTATTCAAATACAAGGATAGGAAAGTTATGTTCCATTAATTTTACATCCCTTCTATTCCCCTCTGACCTATCTTCCCTTTATTATTCCCCTTTGTCTAATCAGTGGACTTCTATTCTTCCTCTCCCCACTCTCTCCTTGTGGGTTAGCATCCACATATCAGAGAGAACATTCGGCCTTTGGTTTTTGGGGATTGGCTTATTTCACTTAGCATTACAGTCTCCAGTTCCATCCATTTACCAACAAATGCCATAATTAATTCTTCTTCATAGCTGAGTATATTCTATTGTGTATATATACTCAATATACATATATAAATATGTATATATTTTCTTTATCCATTCGTCTGTGGAAGGACACCTAGGTTGTTCCATAGCTTGGCTCTTGTGAATTGAGCTGCTGTAAACATTGATGTGGCTGCATCACTATATTACACTGATTTTTAAGTCCCTGGGTATATGCTGAGAAGTGGGATAACTGGATCAAATGGTGGTTCCATTCCAAGTTTTCTAAGGAGTCTCCATAATGCTTTCTACAGTGACTACTTTTTTTCCATTTCTATGAACAACATCATTGGAATTTTAGTAGGAATTGCATTCTCTTTAAAAACTTGAACAAGACAGGGGTGCCCTCTTTCACCACTCCTATTCAACATAGTTCTTGAAACCCTAGCCAGAACAATTAGACAAAAGAATGCAATAAAAGGGATACAAATAGGAAGAGAAGAGCTCAAACTATCCCTATTTGCTGATATGATTTTTTATTTAGAAGACCCAAAAAACTCTACCAGAAAGCTTCCAGAACTCATAAACAAATTCAGCAAAGTAGAGGGTATAAAATCAACAGGCATAAATCAATTGCATACCTATACACCAATGACATATCAGCTGAAAGAGAAATCAGGAAAACTATCCCATTCACAAGAGCCTAAAAAAAAAACTTGGAGATCAACCTAACAAAACAGACAAAAGACTTCTACAACGCAAACTACAGAACACTAAAGAAAGAAATTGAAGAAGACCTTAGAAAATGGAAAGGTCACCCATGTTCTTGGATAGGCAGAATTAACATTGTCAAAATGGCTATTCTACGAAAAATACTATACAGATTTAATGCAATTCCAATTAAAATTCCAACGATGTCCCTCTACTTTTAAAGAATAATTTTTGCTGGATTCTAAATTGTTAGATATTTTTCTTTGAATGCTTTAAATATTTCAGTCCCCTTTCCTTGGTTGCATAGCTTCCTCAGTGTAAATGTTATCTTTGTCCATCCACCATAAGGTCTTTTTTTCCTCTGAATTCTTTCAAGACTTTGTCTTTGGGTTTCATCAGTTTGAATATGGTATGCTTTAGGTGTAGTGTTTTTTATAAATTTATCTTGTTTTGTGGATCTATGATTTATGTCATTGATTTTGGAACATTCTCACCCATTCTTCAAATAGATCTTCTGTTATTCTCTTTCTTATATCCTATTACATGTTATTTGAATGTTCTGTAATTTTTCCATGGTTCTTAGAGATTCTCCTCCTTTTCTTTTTATTTTTACTTTTTTCACTCTTTTTTCTCTCTGCTTTTCAATTTGGGAAATTTCTGTTGACATCTCATAACTCATTCTTTTTTGTTCATATTTCATCTACTAAGAATCCCATCAAAGGCAGTATTTATCTTATAGTTTGTTTTGAATATCTGCTATTTTACTTTGTTTTCTTTGCAATTATGTCTTTATTATCCATTTGTTATCTACTTGAGACATAATTACTTTAAA
The DNA here is from genome assembly GCA_020662805.1 of Glaucomys volans. Classification (NCBI taxonomy): domain Eukaryota; kingdom Metazoa; phylum Chordata; class Mammalia; order Rodentia; family Sciuridae; genus Glaucomys; species Glaucomys volans. Next base: position 154,681 of record JAJEJO010049158.1, read on the forward strand.
TTCCCAGTTTTATAATTCTAAAATCTATGCCATATCTGAGTGTTTCTTTCTTGTTTGCTTTAGTAGTACAAGATGTTTCAATTTAATGTTTTAGTTTTGTTGATTTTGAAATGGGATCTTTCTGTGTGTCCCAGGCTAGACTCAAGCACTCCTCCTATCTCAGAATAGGGAGTAGCTGGGATTATAGTCACACACCACCATGCCCAGCTGCCTGAGTCTATTTCTGATGAATTACTTCCTGTCTTCTGAATTTGTGTGTGATTTGTTTGCATTTTACATTTTGAAGACTTTATAAGTTTTTGTTGAAAAAGTTAAACATGATGTTTCAGTTAGTAAGAATTGAGGTAAGTAAATCTTTAGTGTGAGGTTTTATGTTTATCTGGCTAAGTTAATCTGCATTTAATGTTTGCTGTAACTAGAGGTATCAGAAGCCTCAGTTTGTGTTTTACTAAAAACCCGTTTTCAAATACAGTCTGTCTTATACCTCTCCCAGTTCTAATCCACAGAATAGAGCCCTGAAGTAGGCCTTCATCTAAGGTCTATGACTTTAAGAAGTTTCTCAACCTTTGTCTTCTCTTGCATGAGGCAAGGAGTCTAGAGGAAGGGTTGGAGGTGTAACTCAGTGGTAGAGCACTTGCCTAATATGCATGAAGCCCTGGTTTTAACCACCAAAAAAGCAAACAAGCAAACAAAAAAAACCCCAAACAAAAGAATGGTTACTTCACCCTTTTCCTCCTAAAAGCTTTTTTTTCTCCAGTTATCACTATAGTAACCTATTGGGAATTTGGAGGTAAAATTCCCAAAGTATAGTTCTTCCCCAAAGACTTGGCCCCTCACCCCCAGACCCCCAGGAGTTTTTACTCTGAAGGCCATCCAGTCTAGGCTTCTTGTAATTTGTCAGTTATTGTTTAATATTTCTATAAGTGACTGGCTTCAGCAGTAGGCTGTGATCATTTATGTTCATGTGTCTTTTCAGCTTTTGGGTGGCAGTTTGCCCTGTGGCTTCTGTTCTTTGATGAATCCAGAAG
>JAJEJO010049158.1:155808-276000 GCA_020662805.1 Glaucomys volans
GTGTGCTAGCCAAGTCCTCTATACCGTGAACTATATCCCCAGACATTTTTTAAATTTTTATTTTATTTTGAGATAGGATTTCACTAAGTTGCCCAGGCTGACCTCAAACTTGTGAACCTCCTGCCTCATCCTCCCTAGCTGCAATTACAGATGTGCACTACCATGCCAGGCAGAAGAGTTCTTAATGCTTTAGTTCATTCAGCTCGTTTGAGAATGGAGATGATTTGACTTCCAAGCTCTTTACATGTCTGAGAAGAAATTGGAAATACTCATTCTTTATCTTTGCTTGTGTATTGTTAAGATAGCATTGACCATTAACTTGTAACTGAAATATATAAATAACGTGTTTATATTTAAGAAAGAGAAAACCAAGTTTGTGTTTGACCATATGATTCTGTTTTTGTTTTATTATAATGGTTTTAAGTAATATTTTGTTTGAAAAGAAGATTCTACTCCTATAAAAGACATTTGAATACCAGTTTTCTGGAATATATTGTTCATTCTAAATCTCCAGTAAATAACTGGTAAAAATGAAAATTATTTCCCTTTAAGACAAATAATCTGTATTGTGTTAATATTTAGAATAATATTGTGAAAAATCAAACCAGTGATGTAGAGGATCTTGATTTTATTCCAAAGAAACATTTTTAGTGTGGAAACTGTTCTGTCTATAAACTATAGACTTTTATTTGGTACTAGGTAAATTGATATTCTCTGACCACAATAAAAAACTAGTCAAGCAATGTTGAAGTTCAAACTGCTGGGTTCCTGCTGAACCTTACATGTAGCAATTCCAACAAACATCAAATTTATTGTATTTTGCAAATTATTTTCTAAAAACTTAGAGGTAGCTACAGTTTTTTTTCTCAATATAGAAGTTCTACTTCTGCCAGAAGTATCATCCAGAATTCCTGGAAAATCTTTAATTTCTTCTATAGTAATTAATTTTTCTGAAATAATGTCAGTTAAAAATACTAAAAAACTTTTAAATATTTAATAAAAACTGATAGCAATTTTATGCACTTCATTTTAATGTAAAGAAGGATCTATAGACAAGTTGACTCTTATAAAACTGCCATCTTGATGATTTGAATATGTTCAATGAAGTAAAATGTCTAGGGTAGAAACATTTAATTCATGATATTCTGCCTTCAGCAAAGAATGCTTAATTCTAGGTGTTGCCAGTTAAGATTGACATTAACAAGTAATTAAACTGACCAACAGCTTGGATTACATGTCAGTAGGAGAATAAAATTGAAATTAGTGTTATAGCATCGTTTGTCTTAATTTTGTGGCCATAAAACCAGACAGAATCTTTAGAGTGTCATGATTTGCTCTCTTTAGTTTCATTACGTTAGCACAGTGCCTGGCACTTAAAAGCCTTTTAATTAATACTTTTTGGGTGAGTGAAGTGAATGCAGATTAACTAGCTAATTCTAAAGTCAACAGTTCTTCCCTGAACTAGCTTGTTGGCATCTTGCATCTTCAATTGTGAAGTTAACAGATCATCATCTTGCTATTGCTAAGATTATGAAAAGATTTTTGTGGGCTCTTCGTAGAGGGTATATGCCTGTAATCCCCGTGGCTCCGGAGGCTGAGGCAGGAAGATCAAAAGTTCAAGTCCAGCCTTGCCACTTTGTTAGGCCCTGTCTCAAAACACAAAAAAGGGCTAGAGATGTAGTCAGTGGTAAAGCACTCCTGGGTTAAATCCCAGTTCACCCACCCCTTCCCCCCTAAAAAAAGATTTTCTGTAAAAGCTCTTGGATATTTTGCTAATATTCCTATACTTCTATTAGAACTAATAAACCTTTATAAATGTCAGATTAATTTCATATAATAATACTTTCCCATAACATTAGTTTGAGAAGTAGGCCTTACCTATTTCCTGCCATAAATAAAGTATTAGGAAAAGCCCTAATTTCTACCATAGGTAGTGGCAGAGGTTTTTGGTTTTGTTTTTTCAGCCTTACTCAAATAACAAAAAAGAGTCCAATTACTTAAAGATGTTATCAAATGCCCAAAGGTTATATGCCATGTGGTTAATTTGCCAAATTGTATTGAGGTCCATTTCAGTGTCAAATATTTAAGATGTTTGGGAACAGAATTATTTAGGGTAAGAATATAACCTGTAGTTTACCAATCACCCTTATTTACTTATTCCTTGGAAAATTGTACATAGAATAAGAAGTATATACCAATGGTAACCTCTTCCCCCACCCTTTTTTTTTTTTTTTTTTTGGTACCAGGATTGAACCCAGGGGTACTTAACCACTGAGCCACATTCCCAACCCTTTTTGTAAATTTTTAATTTTGGGACAGGGTCTAAGTTTCTTAGGGCCTCACTAAGGTGCTGAAGCTGGCTGCTTTGAACTTTCAGTCCTCCTGCTGAAGCCTCCCAGTCACTGGGATTATAGGTATGCCCTTCTGCATCCAGCCAAAACTGCACTTTTTAATGTATAGTCTTATGTGTACATTCATTAATAATTATGTGTACATCTTTTAAACTAGAATATTCCTGCAAAATATTCTTTACTCCAGACAGTTTTGGAGCAGGGGATATTGTTTGTTTCTGTAGCAAGGCAGACCCTTAAGAAGGACATGGAATACTTTTTGACTGTTAAAGAAAAATAACCTGGCTGAAGGGCTGGAGATATAGCTCAGTTGGTAGAGTGCCTGCCTTGCAAGCAGAAGGCACTGGGTTCAATCCCCAGCACCGCAAAATAAATAAATAAATAAATAAATAAATAAATAAATAAATAAATAAATAATAAATAAATAAATAACCTGGCTGAGATTGGTGGCACGTATCTTTGTAATGCCAGTTATTATAGATGCTGAGGCAGGAGAATAGCAAGTTCAAGGATAAGCTGGGCAACTTAGACCTTGTCTCAAAGTAAAATTTAAAAAGGGCTTGGATATAGCCCAGTGGCAGAGTGCTTAGCATGTGTTTAATATCCAGTACTGCAAAGAAAAAAGAAAAAAGAAAAGAAAAATAGCCTGCCAAGGACTTATGAGAAAACTTTGAAGGATATTAAACTAAAGTGCTATTTTTAATCCTTTATGTTTAAAAACCAAGGAAATAGTCTTAGCTTTATAATCACAGATGTTTATTTAAATTGTTCTTTTGAATATGGTAGACTATAAAATCAATCATGTATTAGATAATGTATATGTATATACATATATGTGTTTGTGTATGTGTATAAAACCTCCATTTTTGTTTACCTGCACACACCTCCTGAGTACATTGCAGATTTTTAAATACATACACATATATATATACACATATATGTATGTGCGTGTATATATATATATATATGTATATATATATATATTTTAGTTGTAGATGGACACAATATCTTCATTTATTTTTATGTGGTGCCAAGGATCAAACCCAGTGCCTCACATGTCAGGTGCGAGGCAAATGGCAAATGCTCTACCACTGAGCTATTACAGCCCCAGCCCTAGATGGCTGATTTTTAAAGAATAAACTCAAAGTAACAGAAAAACTGTGCTTTATTTATTTCACTTATTATGTGTTTATGATGCTTAAGGATTTTAAAAAAAGAAATGATGGTAATAACCATAGTATACATTGTACAAATAATAGCTGTTGGCTTTATTTTAGTTTAAGTATGAAGTAGTTTATTCTGCAGTGGCTCCTCAGGAGAGATGATCAGAAAACATACCTGGTAGACTTATGCAAATCTGTTCATTTGAACTAAACAAATTTTTACTTGGATAAAAGAAAAAAGAGTTTGGCTGAAGGGGAGTTAAGTGAACCAATAGAAGCTAATCCTGAGCTTTAGATGCAGTTATTTAGATAATGACCAGGGGTCAAGCTATTATAAAATATATTGGTGATTTAATTGAAAATAATATTTACCTTTGAAAGACTGCCAGTGACTTAGTGAAAAATGTCACAGTTTCTGTAATAAATGTATGAAATGATAAATTTTGGTTTGCTATGTCTGATATTGATAAATTCTGGTTTCTCTCTACTATAAGAAAGTAGCAGAACCAAAGAAAAAGCATTGTTCTGTGGTTTTCAGCTAAGATTAGCATATGTTTTTCAAGTGTAAGATTTAATGGGAAAAGATAGAAGTGGAAAAGGGGATGATTTCTGAAGGAGCACAATAGAATCCATTACATATGTGAAACAGGTACCCTTGGAAATAGAAGCTAGTGCTGGTTAAACCCTAAGGAAAAGAGGGTGGATAATGACTGAAGATTTATTGTGGAGAAGAAAGAAGTTAAGGAATCACTAGTAGAAACTTAAATTCTTTCAGTAATGTCTTTTTTCCAGAGACATAAAAGTAGGATGTCTTTTAATAATTTACAAATTCACTAACATAGGAGAAGATAAGCTCTAAAATAATATGGAAGTGTTTAGTTATTTAACCAAAGTTTAGTTCAAAACAGTTTTTTAGGAAATATTTTTGAGAGAAGAAATAAATAAAATTAGTTGAGTGGTGATGAGTGTCACCTGATAATGGAAAACATTAACTTAGAGGTAGGCCAGACCTCCCTGAGCATAACTTGTTTATTTCAAAATAGTTTTGGACAAAATCTCAGGGCAGAAAATTAGCAAGATGAGCAGGTGAAAAGACAAGAGGTCACCAATACCACTACTACTGTTACTAGTACAAATAATATTAGTAATGATTGTGATGACAATATCTCATGTTTATTTATGGCCTACTGTTTGTCAAAAAGCTATATATATATCAAGTTGACCCTCACAACCACTCCCAAAACTAGATTCTCAATAACTAAAAATTTCAGAGAAATGGTTTATGCCCAGACCTGCCATAATCTAGCAGGCATATTCACATTGTATATGTCATAAATTGTGTATTTATTGTAACAGTTTTTCAGCAGAGGGCAGCAAAGTATTCTAAAGAAGAGCATCTTTTTTAATTTATAGAAACTGTATTAACCAAAAGTGGCAAGGAGTATATAAAATTTTATCAGTAATAGTCCCAGTTTTGTTTAAACTCACACATATGTACAGAAAGAGAAAGCTTAAAGAAAAAACACACCAAAATGGTATTCATTATTAAGTATTATGTACTGTACATAATTGTACATGAAATACTTCTGTATGTAAAAGTGTAGTCAGTTTGTTTACACCGCTGTCACAACAAATAGATAAGCAATGTACTGGAGTACAACATTAAGATGGCTACAAGGACATTAAGTGATAGGAATTTTTCAGCTCCATTAGTCTTATGAGACCATTGTCATACAGGTTTTCATTGACAGAAATACTGCTATTTAGTTGATGACTGTATTTCAGTTAATGGTTTAATAGTACTTAGGTAAAGTCTTAACACATTAAGGCAAGTCTACATAATAGAGATCCAATCATTCTTTTCATATTAATGAATAGCATTGCGAAGTACTGAAAATTAAAGTAACATCAAAACTTAAAATATATACGATGATTTTAGTTTCACAATAAATTTTTGGTAGGTGTTTATATAGATGAATATGAACATAAATGAAATAAATAATCTATAATGATTTTTTAACATTTTTTATCATTGAATAATTACTTTCCTGATTGTAACTTATTTTTAAATGTTATTCCCTGAAGGAATGTTAATTTTACATACTGGATATATGTTGCACATTAAAAAATTTGTTCAAATATAGATGTGTTTATATGGAAGCCTTAAAAAATTCACATCCTAAAAGATACCTGCCACAGACTTTATAATTACTGTTAAATACCCAAGTTAGTAATTAACTGCAATCTTGAAATGCTTTCCTTGCTGTTTGGATTCCAATGATGTTTCTTAGTGCCATGTATATAAAAGAGAATAGTATCTGATTTCATGTCAGTGTTATGTCCTTTGCCACTTACCCACTGAGACATTTATATATTAAGCCTTCATAGTGAACAGGATATGATATTGGAGAAATAAGAGATGTGGTTTCTTAAGCATGAATGGACATACAAAATATGAACTCAGCTGAAAAACCAGACTGGCCAAAATTTATTGAATTTAGAATGTTGGATTAGATATGCTGAAACGATTACATAATGTGAAATCTAGTAAATGTTTGAGTAGTTTCTTAAAGTACAAATAAGTGTGATATTTGTTTATGATATTGTTCTATTGTGTTTTAAAATATTTCATATGACCTTCATTAAAGACAGTAAATCAGGAAAGAAGGATATTAAATCAAATAACTAAAATATTATTGTTGAATGCTTCATCCAGGAAATTTTCAAAATATACAAGTGAAATGAATGAGACATTGCTTACTCTGTTTTGCTATATATTGATCTATAACTTGTATTAAGGATAGTGAGTTTTCTGTTTTAAAGAACATATCCCAGTGTCAGAAAGTTTCTTTTTTTATTTTTTGTAGGTGGTTTCAGACACCCTCACAGGTATTCTACCACGCAGCTACGGAACATGGAGGCAAAGATGTATATCCAGGACAGTGTCTTTGGGAAGGTTGTGAGCCTTTTCAGCGACAGAGGTTTTCCTTTATAACCCACTTACAGGTATACGTTCTTAATACTATTTGCTTAGTAACTCATCTGGTTCCATCAAAGATCTTGATGTATATTCTTTTACTTTCTTTTTTTAAAAAAGGATAAGCACTGTTCAAAGGATGCCCTACTTGCAGGATTAAAACAAGATGAGCCAGGACAAGCAGGAAATCAAAAATCTTCTACTAAGTAAGCGGAATTATTTTATTTCCTGTTATATATTAAAAAACAAATACCAGGAAATTAGGAATAACACAGGAATAACAAAAAACCATTTTAGCATATTGAGAAACCTGAAACCTGGGTTCTAGTCCAGCTCTACTACTATTCAGCTGAAAAACCCTGTTCAAATTGCATCACTTTTCCATGTTGGCTAGACTGCGTGGTCTCTACATTACTTTGTACTGGTGGGGGGAAACAAGAGGGTTGATAGAAATTATTGAACAATGATGAAAAGTAAGATTATATAAGAAAGTAGAAGTCCAAAATGTAGTTTTCAACGTAATTCATATTGTATGAATGAATGGCCTATGCCAGCACTTTCTTAGGTAATACTGTTTCACTGTTAGATGCTATTTAAAAATAATTTATAACTCAAATTGTAAACTATTTTCTTTTTAACAACATTCAAAAATGAGAACTCAGCCGGGCGTGGTGGTGCACGCCTGTAATCCAAGCGACTCAGGAGGCTGAGTCAGGAGGATCGCGAGTTCAAAGCCAGCCTCAGCAACTTAGTGAGGCCCTAAGCAACTCAGTGAAACCCTGTCTCTAAATAAAATACAAAATAGGGCTGGGGATGTGGCTCAGTGGCCAAGTGTCCCTGAGTTCAATCCCTGGGTCCAAAAAAAAAAAAAAAAATGAGAACTCTACAACTTTAATACTGTATTGTATTTATTTTTATTGCTTACTTATCCTGCACAGTAAATTTAAAGATGGACCATAATGGAGCATTTATTATTCACTTTAAAATTGATAGATTGGAACCAAGTACAGTGGCACAGGTCTATAATCCCAGTGACTGGGGAGGCTGAGGCAGGAGGATCTCAAGTTCAAGGTTAGCCTCAGCAATTGAGTGAGGCCCGAAGCAAATTAGTGAGACCCTGTGTCAAAAGAAAAAAATTAAAAGGGGCTGAGGATGCAGCTCAGTGATAAAGTGCCCCTGGATAAATCCTCAGTGCAGGGGAAGAAAAAAAATCAATAGTTTGGAAAATAAAAGACTTGAAATTTCACCTCGATATTAAACTTCTTTTCCTAGGCTGACACAAAACATAAAACAATATTAATGCTGAACTTTTTATTTGCCTTGTATTAGAATTTCAGAGTAACCACCTCATGGGGTTGGCAGTTTGGTTACCATTCTGTCTGCAGAATTTAGTTAATGGTCTCTATCTCTGTCTGTCTGATCAATTTAGGCAACCAACTGCAGGGGGCACAAGCTCAACTCCTAGAGCACAAAAGGCCATTGTGAATCATCCCAGTGCTGCACTCATGGCTCTCAGGAGAGGATCAAGAAACCTTGTCTTTCGAGATTTTACAGTAAGCCTGCCTTGGAAACCTTGTCTGTGAAGGTGTGAGCCCCATATGAGTTTGATCTTTATTGTTTTTTTCCATATATTCTCCTTTCCTTTTTAGGATGAAAAAGAGGGACCAATAACTAAACACATCCGACTAACAGCTGCCTTAATATTAAAAAATATTGGTAAATACTCAGAATGTGGTCGCAGGTGAGTAATCTATTTTCCTTAGCAAAAGTGAGTTTACTTTTACTTTTACATGTAAGTTAATAAAATTAGGTATCTCCTTTGTTTACTGTTCTTCTGGGTTTTCTGACTGCCCAAAGGTTTATGCCATGGTAAGGCTGTCAGGATCTTTTAAAAGCCAAAAATAAATAGAAATTGAAAGAATCAAAAGTTAGTCTTTTAACTTGTTTTATTAAGTGTATTTTCTTACTGGTCAAAGACAGCTACTTTTAAAACAAAAGTAGCTCTACTAAAGAGGAAACGTGAGGATTTATTGGGGGAGAAAAATTAACCATTTGAAATGATGTGGAGTCATAATGAAATTCATTTTGACAATTGACATTTTAATAAACCTGTTAAAGTCATAGATGCTACTAAGATTCTACTCTGAAGTTTTAAGAGTTACTTTCTGATAGACTTACAAGAATAATCAGGATTATGTAGATCTGTAGAAACTAGGAATATTTAATCCTTGAGAGAGCAGATGTGGAATATTTTGATATATCCTATACTGTGTCTCCCTTAAAGGAACTTTACTCATATTCCTCCTGTATCTTCAACTGATCATTCTCAGGCTCCTTTACAAAATGAATAAGAAAAATTCTTTTGCTTTTTTGGGCAGCACTGGAGTAAAACTCAGGGTCTAATGCATGCTGAGATACAAAGTAAAACTTAATAATTAAGCAAAGGTTTTCAGAAAAAGAAAAAATATAAAGGTTAATTAACCATATGAGAATACCTATGTCTTCCTGATTCATTCATAATGATTTCTTTCTGGTTTTCTCACTTTATTTCCTTCCATACCTCTCTATTTGCTTCATATCCCTTTTTTTTTTTTTTTTTTTTTTAACTGGGGATGGAACCCTGAGGTTTTTGGTTTTTTTTTTCCACTGAGCTAGACCCCCCACCTTTTAAAAAAATTCTTAATTTCAAGACAGGATCTTATAAATTGCTTAAGGCCTCATTTAGTTGCTGAGGCTGACCTCAAACTTGTGATCCTGCTGCCTCAGCCTCCTGAGTCACTGCAGTTATAGGCATGCAGTGTGCATCACCAGACCTGACTTCTGTAGTCTACATTTCAATCAGGCCATACCACATGCAAGCTCCTGAGCACATTAGGCTCTTTTATGTCACACTTAACTTGTTTCAGTGATCCAACCATTCTCTGCCTAGAAAGCCCTTCTCCCTATGTTGCATATTAAATATCTGCTTATCCTTCATGATTCAGCTAAGAGCTACTTTATGTAGCCTTTCCTATGCTGTTTCCCTTCTCTACTGAGTTTATTCTTCTATTTTTATTTCATGTCTGTCATATAACATTTAATCTCATTGCTTTATAGTTTTTATATGGTTATTTCCCTCTACTGAGCTATATGCAGAGACTTTGACTAATCCTTGTAGCCTGAAACCTACTTCAGTGTCCAAATGCATTATAGTTAATCTCTATCTGCTGTTCATCCTATCAGATTCACTCTAAGATTACCCTTCCCTTTACTGACATCTTCCTCACTGCCCTAACCTGACCTATGGTACTGTTTTAGTTAGGTTTTTATGGCTGTATGCAAAATACCTGACAAGAACAATTTAGAGGAGGAAAAGTTTATTTGCGCTATTTCAGAGGTTCAGTCCACGGGCAACTGACACCATAGCTCTGGGCCCTAGGTGAAGCAGACCATAATGGCGGAAGGGCATGGCAGAGGAAACAGCTCAGAAAATGACAGCCAGGAAGCAGAAAGCATGTTCTGCTCACCAGGGACATAAACCTCCAAGGCATGCCCCCAGCTATACCCTACCTGCCTACAGTTACCATGTAGTAATTAGGATTAATCCACTGATAAGGTTACAGCTCTCATAACCTAATCATTTCACCTTGGAACATTCTTGTATTGTCTCACACATTAGCATAAACTATATATTCCCTACTACCTCATATATTGCAGGATATCACCTTGCCTGGTAAGTTCTTTGAAGGTAGTGATTGAATGTTTTATTTCATTATCCTATCTCTAGTGCCTAGCATGGTGTTCAGAATGTAGTAATAATCTAGTAATTAGATGGAGAAAAGGAACTTCATTTTCTGCTAGAGTTCTGATCTGGAACTTAGATAGCAAATTGGAATTCCCAAAAGAATTTTCTAACTTTTTGTTAGGGCCTTCTCTTCACATTCAGGTTGCACATTCTCATGCTTATAGCAGAGCCTCCTTGTCTAGGGACTAATAAATTGTTCAGTCAGAAGGTTTCATTTTTCCATTTTTGTTTTCTTGGTGATTTTGTTGTTTTATTTACAAACTCTTAAGTCTTCCTGATGTCTTCTGGCATCTTCAGTTCCGGCGATCTTAGAATAGTGGAATCAGAAGAATTAAAATAGTTCATTCAGTTCTTCCCATTCACCCTCCCAGGCCAGTTTGAAATCCTCCATACTGAACCTCTGTTGAAAACATTCCTGTTCTGCTTGAGCAAGATCACTGACAAGCTGGCAGAACTCACATATGTGAAGAAGAGAATAGGAAATCATATCTCTAATCTAATAATATAGGATACAATCTTTTAGACTAAAGCATACTTCTATTTACAATGAGAACATTTAGGTCTATAGGAAGGTCAATGGAAGTTTACCCACATTCCTATAGTAGTTTCCTGAACAGAATGAAATGTCAGTAATTGGTTTGTTTGAAATTCATAATCTCATAGTCCAAATAATGTAAAGTGTCTAAATGCAGTGTATCTCCATATTGATTAAGCTTGAGCTCTGGAGAAGTGCAGTATTTGTCTTCTTTCTGTCATCAGTGTTATACATGGGTCATTACTTTAAAATCAAATGATGTTTTTTTATACATTAATAATTATCCAAAAAGGAAATGAAGAAAAAAATCTATTTACAGTAGCATCAAAAAATAAAATGCTTAGGGATTATCTTAACCGTGGAGATCAAAGATTTGTACACTGAAAACTACAAAAGATCGCTGGAACAAATTAAAGAATATGTAAATTAAAGGAAAGATAGCCCATGTTCATGGACTGGAAGACTTAAGATGTTAATACCACCAAAGCAAATGCAACCTCTGTCAAAATCTGAACAATTTTTGCAGAAGTAGATAAACCCATCCTAAAATTTATTGCAATCTCAAGGGATCCTGAGTAGCAAAAACAGTCTTTTTTTTTTTTTTTGGTACTGGGGATTGAACCCAGGGGCACTCCACCACTGAGCCACATCCCCAGCCCTATTTTGTATTTTATTTAGAGACAGGGTCTCACTGAGTTGCTCAGGGCCTAGCTAAGTTGCTGAGGCTGGCTTTGCACTTGCGATCCTCCTGCCTCAGCCTCCCAAGTGCTGGGATTACAGGTGTGTGCCACCGTGCCCAGCGCAAAAACAGTCTTAATAAAAAAAAACACTTTCTGACTTCAGAACTTACTACAAAATTATAATAATCAAAGCAGTGTGGTACTAGCATAAAGACAAATATATAGACCAGTGGAATACAAGAGAAAGACCAGAAATAAAGCCCCACATATATGGTCAAATGATTTTCATTAACATTGCCAATTCTTCATTCAGTGAAGAAAAGGCAGATTTGAAACAAATGGTGTTAGGAAAGCTAGGTATATATCTGCAAAAAGAATAAAGTTGAACACTTTCACTATACTACATATAAAAATGGACCAAAAACCTAAGAGCTAAACTAAAACCCTTTGAGGAAAACACAGGGCAAAAGCTTTATAACATGGGATGTGGTATGGATTTCTTAGAATATGACACCAAAAAGCACTGGCAACAAAAATAAGTTGGACTTCATCAAAATTGAAATTTGTACAACAAAATAAAAACTTGTATATTGAAAAAACTAAAAGGTTTTGAAATGTTTTTGCCAAAACATTTGACTATTTTACCCTCAGTAAAATGACAACTCACAGAATTTAGAGAAAACAATTGCAAATCATTTCTCTAAGTATCAAAATATATATAGAAGTTCTGGATGGAAAACTATCAGTTCGTCAATTAAAATTCTAGATTAAAAATCACTTTTCCTTTAAAAACCTGATAGTATTGGTGCAATGTTTTCCAACATCTAGCTTTGTTGTTGAGAAGTCCAGTGACGTTTTGGTTCTCATTCCCTTATGTGTGATCTTTTTTACCAAAACCCTTTGAAAGCTCCTACAGTGTTCTTTCTAATATTCTGAAGTTTCAAGAAGATGATGTGTTTTGGGGGGCTTTTTTAATTTAAGTGATACATAAAACTTGTACATATTAATGGAGTGCCATGTGACATTTCACTATGTGTATACATTGTGAAGTGTTTAAAATCAGGTTAAATATAGGTGTCTTTAGATTCCACATATGAATGAAAGATCATGTGATATTTGTCTTTCTGTACCTTGCTTATTTCACTTAACATAGTGATCTTCAGTTTCATCTTACTGTCACAAATAACAGGATTTCATTATTTTTTATGACTATATTTATATACATCATCTTTCTTCATTCATCAGTAGATGGATACTTAAGATCTGTTTCCATTGCTGTTGTGAATAGTGCTGCAGTAAACATGGCAGTTCAGATGTCTGTTCAATTTACTGATTTAATTATCTTTGGGGATATATACCCAATAGGATCATATGGTAGTTCTGTTTTGAGTTTTTTGAGGAACCTCCATGCTGTTTTACATAATGGATGTTCTAGTTTACATTTCCATCAACATGTACAATGGTTCCCTTTTTTCCACATCTCCTCTAGGCACTTGCCACCTTTTGTCTTTTTGTTAATAGCCATTCTTATTGGGGTAAGACGACACCTCATTGTGATTTACATTTCAATTTTCACTTCCTTGGTAATGAGTGATATTGGGCATTTTTTCATGTATTTGAAAAATGTCTGTTTACATCTGTTGCCTGTTTTTCAAATCAGGTTTTTTGTTGTTGTTGTTGTTGTTACTGGATTTATGGAGTTCCTTATGTATTCTAGATATTAACCTTTTGTTAGATGTAGAGTTTGCAAATATTTTCTCCCATTTTGTAGGTTGTCTCTTCATTCTGATTCATTGTGAAGAAGCTTTTTAGTTTACTGTAATTCTATTTTTCTGTTTTTGCTTTTGTTTACTGTGCCTTTAGGGTCTTTCTTGTCCAGAAATTCCTTGCCTATTCCAATATCCTTAAGTGTTTCCCCTATATTTTCTTCTAGTAGTTCTGTAATTTCAGTTCTTAAAGTTGTCTTAATTCTGAGTTGATGTTTGTAATTGGTGAGAGATAGGGTCTAGTTTTCTGAATGTGGATACTCCATTTATTGAAAAGACTGTCCTTTCTCCTATGCATTTCATTTCAGTTTAGGGACTCATCCTTTAGTAATGAAATTTTCTTGTTTCCTTTTTTCTTTTAGCTTTCATTCTTAATCTATATCTAGAAATTTCCTTGAGTTTATCATCAAATCCTATTGAATTTTTTAGTTATCTTGTTTTAATTTCTAAGAGCCCTTTCTTTGTTACTAGTTGTTACTATCTTATAACATCCTGTTCATTTGTTGGGTACAGTGTCTTCTCATCTCTCTGAAGATTTTATGCTGGTGTTTTTGAAGTCTTCTCTGAATAGTTGCTCCTCACTCAAAATTCCTCAAGTATTTGAGGATTTGGGGAGTTCACTTTATATTTTAAGAATAAATATTTACAGGCTTGTTGAAAGCTCTGGTTACATGGTAACTACTTGGTTGCTGGTGGTTGCCATTTTAGGGTGCCCTGATGAATCAATTTGTTTTTAGAAGCTCCCAGACGCCATTCTCTGCAGAGAGATTGATTGTCCAGGGTAGAGTCCTGAACAATTTTTTAAAAATTATTGTTATCATTATTATCTGCCTTTTGGCAGTTTGGAAGACAGTCAATGTGAGGTCATACATTCTGGAAACAGAATTGGGGAGGGGGATCCTTCTCTGCAACTGATTGCCTGTCTTCTGATTGACTGATTCCTTACCCCTTACCCTTCACTTTGTCTATCTCTGAATCTTAAGTTTCTGATTTAGTTTCTCCAGAAAATAAGTTCCTTTTATTTATTTTGGTTAGAAATGGGAGATAAATTTTGTATCCAAAGTGCTGTTTTCCTTAAAGCTGATTTGTATTCTAAATTGTTTTACCAATGCTACTTTCAAATTATTTATTATAAGAAACATGAAAATAGAAATCAAAGGAATATAACTGAAGATATAATTCAACCAGTACAGTGCTTCCCTAGTGTGCATGAGGCCCTGGTTTCAATTCCTAGCACCCCACACACAACAAATAAAGGAGATTGTTAAGTTACTTTAAAACATCCTAGTTATTTGTTTAGTTTTTCTAATTTTACTCATGCAGATATAAGAAAGAATACTTTTAACATGTGATTGTCAGTTGGAAAAATATTATAATTTTGTTGAATTTGTGAAACCAAATTTTTTTTGTTTCTCAAAGTGTTCATTGATTGTAAGGGAAAAGTATTTTGATTGCAATGTGTGAGTTTTTACTTTTTTTTTTTAATTTTTCAAAACTAATTTTTTCTTTTCCAGGAAAAACAGAAATTGCACACTTCATTTTAAAATGTGTTAAATTTTGAAGTAAGTCATGCATAAAGAAGCATATACAAAATACAAGAAAAGCTTAATAAAGAGTTTTCACAAAGTGAACCACCCATATAACTTAACCATTCAAGTTAATACAGAATAATACCAGTACGACAGGACTCTTTCATGTCCCCTTCAATTTTACTCTCTCTTCCTTCCTGCATGGGACCAATGTCCTAATCTGTAATAGCATAGGCTGATTCTGCCTAACTTCTAATTTTATATAAGCAAAGTTTCAATATGTATTTTTTTCAGCATTGTGACATTGATTCATGTTGTTTCATATAGCCATACTTTGTTCATTTTATTGAAGTATAGAATTGTTTACTTTTTCACTCTACTTTTAGTGTATACAAGGGTTGTTTTAGTTTGGCTGTTAATAATGCTGCTTATGAATATTCTATACATGCTGTTTGCCATATACATTACTATTGAGCTTTTGCAAAGACTAGTGATTTGCAGAATATTACATAATGCCAAACAATTCCAAAAAAGTTTTATCAATTTACACTTCATATTGTAATTATGAGAGGCTCAGTTGCTCCACATACCTGCACACATTGGGTATTGTAACATTAACATTTAATTTTAGCCATTTTGGGGGAGTGTATGATGATGTCCACATAACACAACTATATAAAACTGAAGATCCACGTGATCAAAAAAACAGAAAAAGATGCAGTTTCCAAGTCATCATTCTCAATTTTTTTATGCTTCTTCCTTCCTTTTCATTGCTGTGGTAAAAGTGACGATAGTTATGCAGGTTAAATTTTGTGTTTGAATTTCTGTGTTTTACATAATTACTTCTTTACAATGTTTTTCATTCTTAATTTAGGAAAGTCTTCATTCCTCACTTTTTTCCTTCTAGTTTCTTACACCCAGAATTTTTTATTTCTGTGGGTCAGGGTTTTTTTTTTATTATTATTTTTAGTTATATACATGACAGTAGAATGTATTTTGACATTATCATACATACATGGAGTGTAACTTCCCATTTTGTGGTCGTACATGATGGTCATGTATTCACATAAGAACATAGGAAAGTTATGTCCAATTCATTCTACTGTCTTTCCTATTCTCATGCCCCTTCCCTTCATTCCCCCTTGTCTAATCCATAGTACTTCTATTCTTCCCTGCCCTCCCCTCGCTTACTGTGATTTAGCATCTGCATATCAGAGAATACTTGGCCTTTGGTTTTTTGGAATTGACTTATTTCTCTTAACATGATAGTCTCCAGTTCCATCCATTTACCAGCAAATACTATAATTTCATTCTTTATGGCGAGTAATACTCCATTTTGTATATATATCACATTTTCTTTATTCATTAGAGAGTACCTCAGTTGGTTCTATAGCTTAGCTATTGTGAATTGAGCTGCTATGAACATCCATGTGGCTGCATCACTATAGTATGCTGATTTTAAGTCCTTTGGGTATAAACTGAGGAGTAGGATAGCTGCTTCAAATGGTGGTTCCATTTCAAATTTTCTGAGGAATCTCCACACTGCTTTCCATAGTGGTTGCACCAATTTGCAGTCCCACCAGCAATGTATGAGTGTACCTTTTCCCCCACATCCTCGCCAACATTTATTGTTACTTCTATTCTTTATAATTGCCATTTTGACTGGAGTGATATGAAATCTTGGTGTAGTTTGAATTTGCTTGCTAGAGATGTTGAACATTTCTTTATTTGTTGGCCAATCATATTTCTTCTTCTGTGAAGTGTCTGTTTAGTTCCTTTGCCTATTTATTGATTGGGTTATTTGTTTTTTGGTGTTAAGGTTTTTGAGTTCTTTATATATCCTGGAGATTAATGCTGTTATCTGAGATGCAAGTGGCAAAGAGTTTGTCCCAATCTGTAGGCTCTCTCTTTGCCTTGTTTCTGTTGCTATGAAGAATCTTTTTAGTTTGATATCATCCCATTTATTGATTCTTGATTTTACTTCTTGTGCTTTAGGAGTCTTGTTGAGAAATTCAGTCCCCTAGCTGACATGATGGGACACCCAGGATTTTTTAAATGAAGGCATCAAGACTCTTGGATAATCTCATTGCTTACCGACTTGTTTTTCAGACATTTTGTTTTTGTTTTGGTACTGGGGATTGAACACATTGGGGATTTACCACTGAACTACATCTCCACCCTTTTATTTTTTATTTTGAAACATGTTCTCACTAAATTGCTCAGGGCCTCACTAAATTGCTAAGGCTGGCCTCAAACTTGCCATCCTCCTGCTTCAGCCTTCTGAGTCGCTGGGATTACAGGCATGTGCCACTGACATTTAATATAAAATATAAATATAAAATGTAAAATTTAATATAAAAGTTTTCACACTTCTAAAGCCAACTCAAAATAATTTTGTACTCAAAATCATATGCCTCTCACTGAGCTTTTATATTAACATTACTATACTTGCCTTGTTATGCATCTGTCTGTCCATTCCTCCCATTTCTAACTAGTTCTTAACATTTTTATCTTCAGCCCTCAGCATCACTTTTACTAGATGATGCTCACTTTTATAACCTCTGATCACTATGTATATAACCATGTCAATATTGTGACCTCCTAGGTTAAAAAAATCCTTTTTTACATTTATAAATTTTAGAAAACAATTTATGGATAATGTAGCATTCAGGTTATTGTTAAACTAGATGTGGCCTGGTTTCACTTAATGAAGAGAAAGAAACTTTAGTCACACTTATTATTTTCAAGTCACCTCTTAAAAGCACTCATTTTATTCCTTGCCTTCTGTTTCCTGGCATGATGTGGATTTTCAAGAATGAAAACTTCTTCTTTCATGAATGAAGATACAAAATTATGCCATGCAGTCCTTTATGGAGGAAATGCAAACAGATGGTGTTGCCTAATTCTCCCTCAACTAGCTAGAAAGTCGGTTTAGTTTAGGGTGCCTCAGTTTACTCCTTTGTAAACTGAACAGGTTAAACTAGTTCTTTCTCAGATACTTCCCTCTTTCCCTTCAATGCTATGTTAACATTTACTGGATGCAGAACTGTTATTTCTATTTAGGTTTTTAAAGCTGTGAAATCTGTGTTAAGGAATCACTCCTGTGGCCTTGGAAGCTGACAGTCTTCTATGTTTTTTTCCAGGTTGTTAAAGAGACATGAAAACAACTTATCAGTGCTAGCCATTAGTAACATGGAAGCTTCCTCCACCCTTGCCAAATGCCTTTATGAACTTAATTTTACAGTTCAGAGTAAAGAACAAGAAAAAGACTCAGAAATGCTGCAGTGAAAAATAATTCCACTTATACAGTGGGGACTCAAAGTCAGATACATTTCACATACTGTTACTGAAGAAAGCACCAAGTCTTAATGGAACAGAGACCATAGAATGAATTATTTTATCTCCTCCCATAATCCTGAGAGGAAGCTTCGTATTCTGATCTCTGAACGAATCCCTTTGTTCTCTGTTTTAAAAAATCTAAAAAGAAAAAAAAAAAACTGCTGTGGGATTGTCAACCAGCTTATCTGCAGGATGTCTCTCAGATCTGATAAATCCTGATGGAAACTGGTATGATCAGAATTCAGTACCATCCACATTGGAATATACATGGAATATTGTAAAACCTACATGAGCAGATGAAATAGAAGCATTAAATATTTTTATCTATATCCAAAAAGGAGCACATTTTTATATTTACAAAACCGTTTAAGCTGGTTTGAATAATTAAAAAAAAAAGTTTCAGCACACCTATACCCCCGATCTCAGAGGGGGCCACCAATATCTAGCTATGGATTGTG
The DNA here is from genome assembly GCA_020662805.1 of Glaucomys volans. Classification (NCBI taxonomy): domain Eukaryota; kingdom Metazoa; phylum Chordata; class Mammalia; order Rodentia; family Sciuridae; genus Glaucomys; species Glaucomys volans. The sequence continues at coordinate 174,391 of JAJEJO010049158.1, forward strand.
TGTTTTGTTTAGAAATCAGTAGCTTGGTTTTCTTACTTGAGCCAATATATTTTCACTTATTTATTATCATAAAAATTTACCAGTCTGAATAGATCTTGTAAATATTTGTGAATAGAACAAACACCTTTCATGCCACTGCAGCCACTGGAAATACATTCTGTGGTGTCCTAGAAGCATTATTGGTAGGCTCTAAAGTTTTCTAGACTTTCCTGTCAATTGTAAGTAATTGTGATATATTCTACGCAGTGGATGAATGTTCTTTAAATTTGTGTAAATACTTCTGCAAAGGTACTGATGCTGTAAAGTCAAAACAGTTTTTGTGGAACTGTGATTTTTTTTCTTTTTTTTTTCCTTTTTTCTTTTTGTATTATACACCTTGTAGAACTCATTTTGCTGGCTGAAAGAGTATGGAATAATATATCTCATGTCATTTTTGTAGAAGAAAAACTATTTGAAGGTATTTTTTGGTTTTCCCTAACATGTATCCACTGTAAACGTTTGTCATGTGCAAGCTCAGAGCTTGGACAGAATTTTTTGTATTTGTAAATTGGTTTAAATACATGGAATTTTATACAGGTTTTCTCCTGTGTTATATATGCATTATGTGCAGGTATGATATTTTCTTCACTACTTTTTCTATCTTAATATAGTGTGGAATTTTATTGTATTATTCTTCCATTCTTAATACTGTACCACATTCCTGCTCAGAAACTGCTCACTTCCTTAAATTGTCTTTTTTTTCCCCCAAGCGTGAAATGTATCCATTTATAACTGCCTATTGCCTGTTCTATTAGCATCCAAAAATGTGGAAGGCCTCCCAACCACCATTTCTGCTGTGTCCTTAGGATGTGCAGTAAAAAATATAGACCTAACAGTTTATGTTATAGAATGGCTTTATTTACTTTGGTGACTGTTTATAGTTTTTAAATAAAAGACTGAACATTTTCTTGAGTCCTTCATTTCTGAGTATCCTTAAGACATTCATAAAAGGCACAGAAAGCATCCTAAATTCAGCTGAAGGCAAGATCCAATCCAACCTATTAGCTTACGTTTGCTCAATAATGCAAATGGATAAGTTTTTTACATGACAAATTTGAATGATACAAACAGATTGAATATTTATTTTCTATTTGTTATAATGCAAAGCAAACCAAAGTAACAATATATGATTGGTGCAGTTAAAGCCCAAAATACCTTTTTTTTTTTTTTGACACTGTATGTTTGACTGAAAGCTTTATCATTTGTTACTGGTTTGCTTATTCAGAATCACAGTGTATCCCAATCTTCAATCTGAACTTGGGGCCAGATTCTTAAAGGAGCTTCAGTTGGTATGATTTTTTTTAAATATTTTGATTCAATTAGTATCAAAGGAAAATTTCTCTCAGAAGGATTCCTGTCAGTGCTCTCTGCCATGTCTCAAATGAGCATGAGAAAATACGTCTAATGTCAGTAGTCATTATTTCTCAGGATTGTGGTGTTTATGCTTGACCCACCTCCCTATTTTGGGGCTGCCTAACATGCCCAGAGATCATGGATGACCTTAGAATGACCCTCAAAGACCCCCAAAGTTACAAGGTTCCTGATGGTTGACATCCACTGGAGAACTTTCTATTTAGTATTCTTATCTAAAATTTTTTTGAGTTTTTCTAATTTTGTGTAACAATGTTTTAAAGGTAACATTTTCTTTTCAAAATAAGGAACTACAATGGTAATTAAAGTAATAGAAGGGATAAGACTCCAGGTCAGAAAAATGATTTCTATATTCACCATTCTTTGACCTCATTGAATTGCATGCTGTGATTCTAGCTTTTGTGCTAAAATATGTAAATATGTCTTTAGTCCTTTTAAGCACTGATCTCAGCAGAGAATTTTCTAAATGTATCTGAACTAATGAACCTATTCTTCCCCCTTAGGTTTTTCCTCTTATAGCTTTATAGAACTATATAATGAAATAATGTGGACTTGGTGGGTAATGGAATTAAAGTGCTCTTGCACACTTAGTTCTACATAACCCTCTCATTCATGAAAAGGTGCTCCTTGGTAGACAGAAACTTGCTGATTTCCAGTATTGTTATTTTTGTCTAAATATCTGTAAATAAATGCTTTAATGTTATCTTTAAGAAATCTATGTAAATAATATAGTCTACAACATAGAGACTGTATAATTCTGTGTTATATATGTGCCTCGTACTTTGTTGGCACTCAATAAATTTTAAGCAACAAAACTGATAATCATATAGTGAAGGCATATTTTTCATCCAAGCTTGAAACAGGATGTGACTATATACTAATGAGACTCAGTAGCCCAAGCCACACACGAAATCCGTCTCATTATTTTATAGTCATGCCATGTATGTTTTTTAACCAGAAAATTACAATAAAAATGATTTTTAAAATGAGTGTTTTGAATAATGACTTCTATCCTGATCTTAACATAATTGAAATATTAAACACCTAACAACAACAAACCATGATGTAATCATTAAAGCTCCTAGTAGAAGCTGCTCCTAAGGAACAAGAATGGAACTACAAGATGAACCACACAGGGCACCTGCCACTTTCCACTTGGATTATTCTTATCACATAAGTTGTAAAGTAAAAAATTAAAGAAAAATTCAGTGTGTCCAAGGGAAATTTTAACATATCACTCTCATACTACTTCACCTCTTGTCTAAGTACATAAAGCAGTCACTGAGGTACACAAAATTTTCACAAGCATACTAGCCTCTTCCCAAGGCAGCAAAACAAATGAAGATAGCACTACTTTCTAATAACATTACATCCAGTCTTTAAACTTTCTGTACTGCATTGATATCTAACTTCTGCTGCATTTGTGCAACCTCGTTTTTTTTCCTGCCTTTTGATATTAAGAGCACATTTAAATAATATGAGAAAACGGTGACCATTAAGTCCAGTCCTGGTTCCTGTGAATTTCAGTCTGAAATAAAATCTACATTGGATATATTTATTCAATAGATAATCTACCTTCTAAAAAGTACCTTTTGTGAACAGATTATACAATCATAATTCAACAATAGAAACTACTTGATGACCACTGTTCAAGTTTCTGCTTTGAGGTTAGAACAAATTCACAAATATTACTAAAGCTAAAGGTAAAACAAATCCCATAAGAAAAATAAGATGTTCTGAGTTTAACCATCTAAGCCTCACGTGATTGATGAAAGTAGAAAGGATTTGGTGGAGGAGAAATGTCTTATTTAATGAAAGATTTTAAGAGTTTGAGTTTGGAGAGCTCTTGTTCAGAAAGAGAGGAGGTTATAGATTGACTAGTGCAGGGGTTAGTTGACTATAACACACAAAATGCCCCCCAAAACTGGACATTTTCATGGAAGCACACACAGACATTGATTTATTAGGCTTAACCAACATGTTTGGCTAAGGGGTTACAGAACCCCTGAATTTGTACGTCGGTGCTTCTCTAAACTGGGAAAAATCATTTAGTATTTTCAAGAGGATTTAGTGATTTGAATTATCAGAAATGATGCCCTATTTACAGCTAAACTGAAAGACAACACTAGTTTTCAGGTTGACCCATTCAACAAATTCACTCTTTATAGGGCAATTAGGTTTCTGGGATAGGCAATTTTGAATTAAAAACAGGAAAAAACCTTTCCCATCTCAGCAAAAATTGGTATGATTTCTTGAAGAATAATAATCAAAAAAGGAAGGAATCTGAAACTGCTACAACTGAATACAGAAAGCACAATTTTAAACATACACAAAATAACCACTTGCATGCAAAATAGGCATTCACATACTTGCTTGACTTCCCATTCCAAACAGAAGCATATTTTACACAATGCATATTCTTCAAATGGGAAATTTTTTTCCCCAAAAACTTTAGATTGCTTTTCTTTCACTCACTGGGACTGAACTGAGAAGGGATGAAGAATGGTAGATATGACAATCACAAATCTAAAACAATGAATGGCTTTAGGTTAATCTCTAACCTCGATATTTTTAAAATTTCAAATTGTGAAATGCAACACATAAAACAGCATAAAACATTTTATAGCAAACCTCTTGTAGCAATTGCTCAGATCAAGACATACTGACAGCACCCCCACCCTGCCTCTTATGTCCCATCCCAATATTAACCACTGCCCCTCAGTCACTTCCTTTCTTTTTTACTAAGTAGACATCTCTAAATGCTACCAGTTTTGTCAAATTTTGAGCTTTGAAATAAAGGGCTGGATTGTATGCCATGTTTTCACTGTGCTTGGATGTGAGACCTATATTGTTGGAAGTAGCAAATTCCCTTTATTTTCATTGCTGAATAGTATTCCAACATTTAACGCCACTTAGGTTATTTCAATTTTGGAGCTATGGATGTTCTGCTCGTCTCTTCTGCACTTGGGCATATTCATTTTTGTTGGGCATTCACTTAGTGGAATTTTATCATCTAATAAAAGATATTGCCACAAAGCAGTCTGAGAATCTGTAAGTCATGGACACAAATACAGTCCAAAGTGGATATTAGCAGCATCCAGAAGCATCTTAAAAGAAGTCAAATCAGGACAGGTGCAAGGATGGCTCAGCAGGTATGCAGTCCTCACCTTCAGCTGAGCAGATCCACTCAAAACTGCTGTAGTTAAGACTTTGAAGGGTTTCTGCTGTAGTTTGTTCACAGTATGGCATATAGGGATTCACAAGAAGACTCAATGTTGGTTATATTAATGATGCATTTAGCATTTACAACTGAAAGATGAACTGGAAGAAGAGACTGCACAAGGCGGCCACTTTTATTACTTGACTTATGAGAACTTTTGGAGAGGGACAATGGAAACAGAAATATGGATATCATTTACAGTGCTCGAGTTACTAGGTGAGTTGAGTGAGGAAGAATTAAGTATGGTGACCTGGATTCTTCATAAATGTAAGGAACTATAACCAGGTACAGCAGGTGAGAATCCTGAGGGCAGAGAGCAGGAGCTTTAGATGCAGGCCTGGTTATGAAGTCTGGTTCTATCACAATGGAGTTACCTTGTTAAGTAACTTCCTCACTTTTTCAGTTCTGTGATGAGGTTAATAACAGGATCTCTCTTTCAGGGTTGTTAGGAAAAGGGGTTGTTAAAAATAAAATGCTTGGCACAGAGCACTCAGAGTTAGCCTCTGCTGTTCTAAGTAGAAATTAAGACTGCGTAGAGCAAAAGACAACATGCTACCGGCTATTAAAGAGTAAAAAAGATTTCCAGGTATGATTTAGGAAAATACAATGCTACAATGATAATTTTAGAAGTTACAACTCCTTTAGGCAAGTGTGTCAATAAATTTGAAATAAACATACACATCCTAATTATATGAAAATCTGGGTTCCTACAAGAATTTATACCATTACCAACTGTGGGAACACCCGGGAAGTGTTCCACATCTTGCCTCTCCATAATATGTTAACTAGATTGTGAACCACTGGGCAAGTTGCATTTCCATCATGTTCAAGAGGCGATAGTAAGACAAGCAGTCCTCACTGGGTAGGCAGGAGGACATTTCAAGACACATGCTACTTTACAATCCTCACAGCAACCCTGAGGGGTAGGCAGGCAGTGCCGTTCACATGCAACTCTGGCTCACTGAAGACACTGGAGCTGAGTTCCAGGTTCTCTGTGAGCTTAAAGCTGAGACCCCCCTACTTACTACCAGACAATGGATTTTATTCTCTGGTGCTTACAGGACAGGGTATTCTCAAGCTAGTTATGGTTTGGGAAGGCTACTCCCTTATCACTAACTGCTTTCTCCCACTCACAAAGCCAGTGGGTGCTCTATCAGCTCCCAGAAGAGGCCAAGCTTCTCCCTGGAGAGCTAAATATAAGGAGCATGACAGCTCTCCAACCTACAGCAATGTTCCAGCCCTTTTCTCCCACCTTCACAACCCCAGCAACAAAGCCTGCAATTTTGAAATTTTTTTGTTTTATCTTACTTTTGTTAACTTCTGGGAAATTTGGAAGCCAAAGAATAGCAAAGGAGGAAAAATCCAGTTGCCCAAACAGAACCTCTATTGATAAATCTGCATTTTATGGTTTTCTTTACCAAAAAAAAAAAAAAAAAAAAAAAAAGGATAGTATAGTTTGTGTCCTATTTTTTTCTCCACTTAATGTTGCAGGAGCATCATTCTCTCATTTTTCCCCTGCAAATACTTTTGCTGCAAAATACTTTCATATGAATGAACCAGCTTATTTTAACCTTTCTCCAATTCTCCACTGATACTAGAAAGGAATAAAAATGTGGATCAGGATGTTTTATATCATGGAAAGAGATGTGACCCTTTGAAGGCTCTTTATTTTCAAACTGCCTTTCAGAAAAATACAAATTTGTATGTCCATTAGTAGTGTTTGATCATGGCACTCTTTTGAGAGAAATGTCATCAGTTTGATAAAATGTAAAATTCTGTGAGGTTGAATCACCTTTTGTTGAGGGGTGAAGAGATACGGGGGATTGAATTCGAGGGTACCCTATCACTGAGCTACATCCCTAGTCTTTTTTTTTTTAGATTAGAGTCTCACTAAATTGCTCAGGTTGGCCTCAGACTTCCTCCAAAGTATTTGGAATTACAGACACATGCCACCACACCCAACTCTTGAGCAATCATTTCAAAATGCAAATCTGATCATGTCAAGCACCTATTGCTTAGCTTTTCTTTGCATAATATATTGTCTAAAAAACTTACAAATCTTCATTCCAGCCATTCTAAGCTTAAGGTTGCTGTGCCATCTCTGGCCGGGGACCTTTTGCACCTCCTATTCCCTACCAGCTTATTCTTTCTCTCCTTGACTAATTACTTATTAGTTCTTAGTTGGAGTGGCATCTCCTTCAGGAATCCTCCCAGGTCACATTTATGTCATAATACATCAGATGCTCAGAACACCTCATAGCCCTCCCCTCTGTACTTATATCAGTTATACACTATGTACCTGTTTCTTTTCCATATTAGTATATAGCTACATTAATGTAGGTGATTTTGCTTATTCTGTAGTGTGTAACATACATCCTTTAATAAATGTAGAATAACAGAACCTAAACACTGCTACTGGATTAGTCTCTGGTATCTAAGATGAACTGATGTACATAGAATCCAGGTAATAGTTAAGACCACTGAAAGGTCAAAACGAAAATACGGCAGGGAACTTAAAGGAGTTGGAATTTGGTGCAAAGGAACACTTGAGAGAATGGCAACAGGTGAAAAGGGCAAAGAATTCATTTAAAAAGGCTTCAAGATCACAGGTTTAATACCTCCAAGATAGCAAATATGGGGGGCACTATTAAGAACAAAATGGTACTGGGAGTGTGACTCAAGGGTAGAGCACTTATCTAGTATTGGCAAGGAAGTCCTGGATTTGATTTCCAATACAAAAGAAAGTCAAGTCAGGAAGTGGAGAAAAGGGGCATGGTTAGATATCATAAATAAACTTCCTTCCCCCATGCAAAACAAATCACATCCTCTTCCACTTTGTTGCCTCAACAGCAATTATTAATACATTTCTACGTGGCTTACTACGTTAGTGTTATATGTGAAATCAATGTAGCGTACCCAGTCAAGCATGGACTTTGATATCTACCAATTCTAGATCTGAATCTTGGCTCTATCACTAAGTAGCTGTGTAACTAGATAAATGTTAATCCTTTATGCATCTCAATTTTCTCAAGAATAACTAGAAATGGCTTTATTTACAGAGCTATACAAAATGAAATGTTTCACAGTAACTGGCACACACTGAAAATTCAATAAATAGGCTCTTATACTTTTTATTAGAATATTATGGTTAAGATCAAACTTGACTATACATGTGAAAATCAAAGAATTCCTGCCACATAGTAGGTGGACAATGTTTGATGTACTGAATGTTCACTAAGACGTTATGAACAAAAACTAATCTTAATATGCTCAGCACCAAAATCAAAGGTGGAATTGAAGATAGAATGTAAGCACAGGTATGTGAAGGACTGAACCCATGGGAGGACTAGAAGTCAATATATTCCCTTTAGAGGGCAATTTAAAATGTGCATACTCTGCGATTCAATGTAACCTAGTACACAAAACAGGTCACACCAGTAAATCACAAAAGGTAATCATTAAAGCTGTTTCTAACAGCCAAAACTTGCACATAAATGTCACATCAATACAGGAGCATGAGTCATTACTCAGAACATGGCACATTTGTATATACTGATGTTGGAATATATCATCAACTTATCAAAAAGACTATAGAGATGAACAATTTAGAATACAATTCATATGCTGAGGCCAAGATCCATAAAACCTCTTTTCCTACAACCTTAAAAACATTTCTGTAAATGCACTGAATGCATTGAAGAGTAAGAATCATACAACGAATGTGTATACAAATATTTAATTTTTATGGGAAAGTGACTGAATAATACTTTGTAATTCTAGGAATCCCAAGACAATAATCTGAAATGGGTACAAAAATTTATAAACATCTTTATATTACTAAAAACTATACTTTACTGACCTGCTTATTTATATTTGTAAAAACAAATATCCAACAGCAGTAGATTGTTTTAAGAGTACATCTGGCTGGGCACAGTGGCACATGCCTATAATCAAAGTGGCTGGGGAGGATCACAAGTTCAAAGTCAGCCTCAGCAACTTGGAGAGGCACTAAGCAACTCAGGGAGACCCTGTCTCTAAATAAACTGTTTAAAAAAGGACTGGGGATATGGCTCAGTGGTTAAGTTCCCCTGGTTTCAATCCCCAATACCAAAAAAAAGTATATCTGTATAGGCCAGGAGTGGTACCATAGTGCCTACCTGCAATCCCAGCTACTGGGGAGATTGAGGCAGAAGGATCCCAAGTTTGAAGCCAGTCTGGTCAACTTAGGAAGACTCTGTCTCAAAGTGCGGAGAATGCAGATCAGTAGTAGAAAACCCTTGGATTCAACCTCTGGGGGTGGGGAGGGGAAGTAACACACACAATGTGTTTCATAGAAAACTATACCACCATTAAAAGTCATCTTGTAGAATAATTCTTATCCAAATTCTTAATATATCATTTGCTGTAAAGGATAGGTTACAACATAGGTGCAAAATGATCAGCATTGAAAGCTCCTACCTTTGTCTTAGGTGATTCTTCTCCTTTTGTTTTTCAGTCTCTTACAAATTTACTAACAGCTTTCTAATATTCTACAATAATTATGCAATTAGAAAAAATTCTATTAAAATGGATGCTTACAGCTAACTATAAGCTTGCTTTAGGAGCATGCACATTGATGTAGTCATGATGCTAGAGACTGATATAAATACGAGAAATTCTTCAATACATGGTTGGAAAGAGGGTTATAATGAAGTAAAAGTAATCATTTCCCAGGAAACTTAATAAAATGGTAAAGACACTACTTTGTTTATCAAAAGAATTTATTAGAAAATATTACACACTACATATTTGTTAAAGAATATTGTTTCGGCAGACAGCACTCCAACCTCGTACTACAATGTCTCAGACCCTGGGGCAACCACTCTGCTTCTGAAGCAACATCTTTTAGATGGAACATTCAAGCAGTACATACTGCGGCTATTTAAAGGAAGGTAATGGAGAAAATGTGGTAATCACCAGAACAACAACAAAATCACCAAAGTTTTGGAATGTTAAAATAATGGATAACTACTATTAGTCTCAAAATTCTAGGCATCTCTACAGCCTAAAACATCAGTCACTCTGACTCTGAGTAACAGGGCCCAAGGTCCCCAAAATCAAGTCAACAGTAAATCTTGATAAAGAAAAAGAGGAATCTGTAACCCCATAAATTGTTTTCTATTAAGCTTGTGCACATGCAAAATTAATGTGAATTTCTGAAAAAAAGAATGGGAAATGTTAAAGAAATGTATATCATTTAAACAGAACATGCATTTTCTAATTAATTCATAAAACATTTCAAAATTTTAAAAGTTTAAATTCTCATCCAGTAACATTCTTTCTTATTTTAAATGCAGTCTAATCAGTGCCCCAACCAGATATGGAACACACCCTTGTTATTTTCAAGAATGGTAGAAATACTTCATGAGAGTTCCACCAAAGGGAGGAGGTTTTAGCTCTTCCCCACATCACCTAATTTTTCTTCAAAACTTCATTTTACTTGTTTGCAAAAGTCCAATGACATAAAGCAAATTATAAAATGTCACCCAATTCCCAAATGTCACTGAGATAAAATGCAGAGAAAGCATGCATTGCATGATTTAACCAGCTCAGGCACAGCAATTTGCCACAAAATTTTCAGTGTGAACTCAGATTACTGTTTGACAAAGTTCTAAACTGAAACAACCGAGGAGGTGTGCATTGATATTTGAAATTTTCTTAATATTTTATTAAAAGAAATACTTCCAAACTTCTTTCCCTATCATAAACTAAACACAAATTTGAATTAAAAATATATACGTAATTAAAATACTATATTACAAATGCCCAGAAATGTAGAATGAAGATCAAAAACTGCTTGGAAATATTTTTAGAATTACAATCATAACCTAACAAAACTAACTAGCACAATCAATATGGGAGCCAACATTTCAAAATATTTTGCCTATCAAAGCTAGCACCAGGAAAGTATTATGCACAAAAAACTGAGAAACAGATCATCTTAACTTTAGAAAAAACACAGTTCTACCAAGTATTGCTCTCATTAGTTTAGCTAGTAAAAGGGTCTCACTAGAGGCATACATGTGCACTAACATCTGAATACCTTTCCAATTATTTGGTATCTACTGAAAATTGTTACTGGAATGAAAGACAGTTTATCACAGAAAGAAACCATTGTTCTTTCAAGATGCCAATTAAAATAATGGCACAATAAACATTTTAAACTTACCTTTTATAAAAATTAACATAATCTACTACTTTAAAAAAAAGTAACAAAATTCCTAGTCCCTGAAAGGCTAATCAAAACTCCATTACTTCATTTTCCTCTTCCTTTGTCAAACACAGGTTTCAATGTTTACAATTTCTCAACATGGCTAACAGCCATCATATGATCACCCAATAAATCAACACTTCATTCACTATAAAGCATTTGACTATTTCTTAAATATGAAAAGAATTTTATCAGTGATTAGACAAATAAGCCACAACCTGAAGCTCATAAGTGCATCTTGTAATTCTACCTTTAACCCAAAGAAGGAAGGGTCATCACTTAACAGCAATTCTCCAGTTGTCACAAATAATTTATCATCTCTGGTGGGTAGAAGATATTACAAAGGAACATAATTTCTATAAAATCAACACGTTTTTCAAATAGGTCTTCTAAATTCAACAAAGTCTTGAACTGCGAAAGTTGTACCTAACAAATCAAACTGCTGTATCTCAACTGGAGAAGAAAAAAGGCACAAAAGAAAAACAAGCAGCATAATTTTTATTTGGTGATACAACAGATAGTGTCTCAAAGTTTTGAACACTAAATTTTACTTATGTGATACTTTGTTTTCTATCTAAGCAATTTATTCAGATATGTGCTTTAAAAATACACATTAGGAATCCTGCAATTGGTATGTTCTGTTTAATATTAGAAATATTTTTCATGGTAATACATTATTTAACTTTCTATAATTAAGGGGGAAAGTCATAAAGATCATACTTTATTTTTTAGTCTGACAGAATAAATGTATTATATATATATCTCTCCCAAAACCAGTGCACTTAGAAGTTTCTAATTTATGCACTCCATTATTCTAATCAAAAAGCTGTACATCTTCCAGTATCCACACTATAACACAGTCCTAGTAAAAATGCACAATTCCTTGAAACCCTTTTCTCTCCCATGAATTTGCTTTATTTGGGGGTGAGGGGTTGGATATAGAAGTTGCAGTGCAGAACTATATTTATTTAGAACAAAACATTATATCCTACGTTAAAAAATATAATTTTATCATAACCAAATTTCAGTCACAGTTATGTATGATTTTCAGTTAATGGTACATGTTGAAATTGCACTTTGCAGATATCTTGATAATGTCCTTTATAGCGCTCCCCATTTCAGCCTATGTTTTTTTCAGTAGACACAGGTTCCTCCAGAGTTTTCTTCTGGCTCCCCTTCCGTGAATATTTGTATTTGTCTACATAGGCTTTAACCAGATTTGCCACTTTAGTAGAATTTACTTCTCCACTCTTACTATGACAAACCTAAGAGAAAAGGGGGGGAAAACTTTTTTCATGCTTAAAGGGATTTAAAAAAATGGAAAGTTTTGTGAAAACAAATAACCCCAAAGAGACAGTAATTTTCATGTTGCATCTCTCACATGAACTTACTCAAAAGGTAAAAAAGCAGACAAGAATTAGTAGGAGCTAGCTTTTATTAATTAAAATTAAGCATTCCTCTATTAAATAGAGGTGGTTCAAAACAATATGCCCAGAGCATCACTAAAGCTATAACTTACTTTATCTACTGCTTTCCGTACAATCTCTTTATATTCTTCCTTGGTGATATCTTTATTTTGGTAAAATGGCTTAATGGCCAATTTTACCTCCTGTGCTGCTTTTTCTTGAATTTGCAATTTCTGATGAGAAGAAAATGTATAATTATTATCTACCAATCACATACTTTCAAAAATTTCTTTAAGAATGTAAAATTGAAAATACTGCACACTGACATTTTTACAAAAAGTGCTTAAAATATTAGTATAACAAACACAAAACAGTTATTTACTAAAATATTATTAAATATTGATAAAATAATTCATAATATTACCAGTAATTCACTGAGCATCACCATATGTAGATAGAATCCTTTAAGTAATAATGGAATTTAAGACTACCAATTATAATTTCCCTTCACCACTACACAATAGAAAACTGATACTATTTTCATCTTTATCATATACAGATTTATGTAGGTTGCGCTCAACTTTGAACTTGCCTTGTCTGTCTTCGAGCTATCTGCGCTGGCTTCCACTGTAACACTTACTTTGCTTTCTGCCAATTTTACAGCAGCATTAGAGGCTTTGCTGTGACTTGATGACGAAGTATTACCAGAACTTGGTCCCTGAACTGTTCCCATATTTCCTGGGGCTGCTGTTGGAGCAGGCAAGACTGGTGTACTCATGTTATTACCTACATGAGAAGCACTAGGAATACCCTGTTTTAAAGAGTTATCATCAGTTAATGGATTACTTGTATTCAAAAGAAGTCTAATAGTCATGTATTAGAAATAACATTAAAAAAACACAAAATGATTCAACCTTAAGTACTTAAACACAAAGATTCAAAGAGATACACATGAGAAAAGTGTATTTCAGATCAAATATACATATATATTTGATATATATATCTACATATATATATATAAAGAGAGCCATTTCAAGAAAAATGAATAACATTCTTATATGGTGCCTTATTTAAATATGTCAAGATGACTTTTAAATCACATATGTGTATTACAATGTTCTCGTGGCAACATAAACAAGAAAAACAGCATGTAAAGAATTATATCTTTTCTGCAAGTCTTTAGAAATATTAATTAAAGTAAACGTCCCTACTTTAAGGACTAAAGAAAATGAGGCAGTGATGTTAAATGGCCTACAGTTTGAGTTCACAGAAAAAGATATTAAGAACCTAATCTCTAAAATCCCACTTCTCTACTCTTCCAAATAAATCTTATTGTCATAATTCTAGAATTTCTAAAACTATAAGCAACGCAATCCAAAATTATTCAGATTTTCTCTCACAAAAGGCATTTTTCTTTTTAGCATGATAAATTCATGAAAATGAAACACAGATGATAATGAGTAATGAATAGCTTTTCTAGCATTTGTCCAAACATGATAATACAAGCCTTATCATAGTAATCACTAATTTCCACCACCCTGTCCCAAAAATTCAATTAAAATAGGGAAACATTTTAAAGCACCCTCCACTCTATTCTAGTTTGACTCATATTTTGGTCTCATTTCCCACCCCTTGGCAATACTGGAAATTGAATCTAGGGTCTTCTGCACGCTAGGCAAGTACTATCACTGAGATATACCCCCCAAACCTGCAATCCTCCTGCTTCATTCTCCTAAATAATGGAATTACAGGCATGCATCACCACAACTGGCATTATTTGGTCTTCTTAATCTAACAAAAACCCTGTTAGATATAAATAATGGCATATATGTATCTTGCATAGTCAATTAATTTTCCTATTTGGGGGCTGGTGGCAGCAGTGTTGAAAAGGATAATGAAAAATGGGATTATGAAGGTTTACCAGAAATAAACAATTGTTTCTGGATGCCAAGAAGCCCTTTCTTGAACATTTGCCCCTAAAAGGTAAAATATTTATAATGTTGATATATAATATTTATGTTGATTAAACTTGAGTTGCTAAAAACATACCTGCAACTGCTTTCCATCTGGCTGTGAAGCAATGTAGCTGACTTGTTGGGATGGCGGGGGAGGGGGTGGTGGTGGTGGCAGTCCCTGAGTTACACTGGTAGGAGCAGCTACCTGCATGAGAGGCACTCCTGTGTGGAGATGCAAGGGTAGCTGAGGATGAATATTAAATGGATTGCGTTGGATGTTCATCAAAGGGGCATGAACACCCATTGGATATGGGAAGATATTCATAGGCTGGTGTGCATTCATTTGTTGCTGAATTACGTTCATTTGTGGTTGCATCATATTTATAGGTAGCTGAGAACCATCAACTTGTTGGTTTGTTTGGTCTTTTAGGTTAGAATCTATCAAAAGAAAAAAGGCTTGTGAAAAAAAAAACATTACAAATCTCTTCAGAGAAGCAAAGAACCAATGATTACGGTAAAATTAAAGAGCAATAGATTCAAGTACACCAAAACCAATCTCTAATTATTTAATCCTGTCATGTCTAAAATAATGCAGAATGGTTTTCTAATTAAAAGAAAATGTTCCAAAAAATTTTTTTTGTTTTTCTTTGCGGTGCTGAGGATTGAACCCAGGGCCTTGTGCTTGTGAGGAAAGCACTCTACCAACTGAGCAATACCCCCAGCCCCTAAAATTATTTTTAAAAATAAGTTCACATAATAACAAACATCAACATTAGTGAAGAATCAGTAATTCAAGCTTACTAGTTAAAAACAGGTCATATAAAAATTGCTTACTAAATTATAAGTAAGGTTAATTTTTAATATTTTGAACAGCTTTTTTTCTTTCATGTTCTTCACAAGAAAACCAAGGAAAGATAAATATTAGAAGAGTGACTTATTTGTATGAGAACAATGATCAATAAAAATTCAAGTGTACACATTTGGAATGTTAACCAGAAGTTAAATTCTACATAGGAACCTCCCAAACATTTCTATGTAGCAAACAGTACATATTTAAGACACTGGCAAATGGCAAAATTTGGAGAATGTGTGGGGTTTAAAAATAAATACTAGCTGGGCGTGGTGGCGCATGCCTATAATCCCAGCAGCTCGGGAGGCTGAGGCACGAGGATTGCGACTTCAAAGCCAGCCTCAGCAACTTAGCGAGGCCCAAAGCAACTCAGTGAGACCCTGTCTCTAAATAAAATATAAAATAGGGCTGGGGATGTGGCTCAGTGGCCAAGTGTCCCTGAGTTCAATCCCTGGTTCCAAAAAAAATGGTTAAAAATAAATAAATAAATACTGACCTATGTTTGTATGTATATATATTTATGTAATGCAAAGTGACTTGTAAACAACTAGGGTTCTGTTTAACATTAAAAAAATTACAAATAAGAATCATTTCAATTCATACAAATACTACATTTATAACCTTTTCCTTCAAGGAAAATACTCTCAATAAGTAAACAATATGTTACCCTGTTCAGTTGTTTCCTCTTCTTGTCTCATCCATCCAGACTGTGGACCTGAAGAATTCCTTCCTCGTCGTGAATAATAGTTTTGTACATCTGCTGGCAAAGTCTTTCTCACAGCCCAACTAGATGCAGATGTCCATCCTGATCTATCTGCTGGTGTATCAAATGAAAACTCTTGCTCACTTTTCCGCTTATAGGATGGCTGTTCCATATACTTGAAAGAATCATTCCCTGAACTATTTGAATTCCCTGAGAGGGGTTTTCGATTTTGCCACCTATTTTCATTCTGATCTGTGTAGGCAAAACTACCTCTGTAAGTGCCTCTGCCACGGTTACCTCTACCACGGTTAGATATCCAACCTGAACCAAAGTTTTTATTCCAAGAATTCCCTGAATTTTCATTTCTATTTTCTTCCCAGTGGGAATCTTTCAACTTTTCTGAATTTCTGGTCCTTGGATCAGGCCCAGAATTAATTTTTTCGGTTACCCAACTGGGACAGTCATTTCTATGTTTGTCAGAATTTGGATCATCAACATCTGAATTGGTATCACTTTTTTCTTTTCTAGTATTTTCATTCTGCTTCTCTGGGTCATTCCTTCTATACCGATCATTTCCTCGTGGGCATCTCCAACCATCATTTGTCCATCTTTCCTTCCACCGGGGAGAGTAGCTATCTCTTTCATTTCTACTAAATGACGAACTTTTACTTTTTGTTCTAGACCGTAATGGTGACCTAGAACGAGATCTGGACCTGGACCACCGTCTAGTTCTCCTTTCTCTATCACGCTCTCTCCTCTGCCCATCTCTATCATTTTCTCTTTCTCTGCTCCGGGACCTAGATTTTTCTCTTGAGGAGGAATCTTTCACTCTTGACTGTGATCTTTGGTTCTCTCTAGAAATCTCTCTTTTGGGAGACAATGATTCAGATCTTCTGCTTTCCCTGGCACTATCTCTTTTTGGAGACCGAGACTGAGAATGTCTCCTTTCTCTTGCCATATCCTTTTTGGGGGACTGAGAACGAGATTTTTTCCGTCCTCTAGCAGATTCTTTCTTAGGAGATGGTGATCGAGACTTCCTGCTTTCTTTTCCAGTATCTCTTTTGGGAGATGGAGACTGAGACCGCTTCTTTTCCTGTGCAGGGTCTTTGTTGGGAGACCAAGTTGTAGATGGAGAATGAAATCTTGATCTCCGAGTACGAGGCTTTTTGGCTTTATCTGTTATATCTATTGGGCTTTCAGATGGCTGAGACACAGTTTCAACCTTTACATTTACAGGATCAGAAGATGGCCTATTTTCAGAACTATATGCCACAGAATTTTCATTTAATTGTTCAGTATCAGGATTTATAGATGATTCAATTGCAGATTCATTTTGGTCACTGCAAAATGAATCACACTCCATCGGTATCATTTCATTATCATCCTCACTGAAATGTTTCTGTATCTGTTCTGTGTCTGTGTTGGGCAACTCTAAAGATCTGGGATGTTCAACCAGAGATGCAGCATTTTCTTCTAAAGATTTGTCCAATTTGGTGTTAATGTCATTTTTTAATAAATTATTTTCAGAGTCTTGAATGCTATCCAAATTTTCATTTTGTGAAGTATCACATGTTGCAGCTATAACTGCATCTTCAATTTCAACATGCCTAAGTAACTGAATCTCTGCACTCTCAAAAGCTTTTCTGTCCGCTGTTTGTTTGGTTTCACTATCAAAAGATTCTAACTTGGGGCTCTCTACAATCTCTTCTGTTTTTACTAAAGAATCATTATGATCAATAATTTCTTCTACAGGACTTTCTACTATGTCTTTATTAACCACTGACTCTGCATTCTCAGGATTCTCACCTAGGGGACTAGACGCAGGTTGATGTATTCCAATTTCAGATCTTGAACATTTAAGAAAATCATTTGGAGGATGATCTGAACATACAACTGCCTTTTCCTCTGATTCTGGAGTTTCAGATATCTGGTCTTGATTTTCCAAAGGATCACTTCCTTTTTCAAAAATGTCTTTAGAAAGCTCACTTTCTAAACACAAAACATTCGCTTCTGTATCTGCACCCTCAAGTTTATTGTCTTCCTTCTCTCCAACTAGCACAGGAAGATCTTGAGTAGATTCGGAATATGGTTCTTTTTCCTCTACTTCATGATTCTGGCTATGTTCCTCAATTTCTTCTATTTGTTCACTGCAGCTTTTGAAACAATTAGCAGACTGATTTTCTACAACTGTCTGCAGAGAACAAATGTTACTACTTTCTACATCTGATTGTTGCACTTTCTCTAACACAGGTGGCGTGTCAGATTCTGCTGTTTCTTCCTCTATTGAATCACTAGAAGATGATTTTTCAGGGGGAGGCATAGAACTTCGGAGTTTCTTTTTCAGTATAGGTGGTTTTCTTCCTCTTCTTACAGGTTTCCGTTTTGGAGCCTGTCTTTGCTTTTCTGACTCAGCTGGAGAGGAAACACTTACAGAAGGGTTACTGTTGCCTGGGGTATCACACCCGGAATTACTTGATACTGGGGATCTCTGAGACTGATTGACAGTCTCAGCTCTTGTATTACGTGTAGATCTCCTTGTAGGAGTTGCTGTTGCAGGTTTTCGTCTTGATCCTCTAGTATTTGATGTACCAGAAGTCTGCTTCTTTTCTTCTCCTTCCTGGGTATGTGTTAATGTGCATCCCTTGCAAGAAGAACCTGATAAGGCAGGAAAAAAATGTTTAAAGTATTTCAAAAAATGACAGTAAGTTTGGCTTAAGTTAATTTTAGTATGAGAGTGGGCAATACATTGAAAAAATATTTATGAATCAAATTATAAATAAGTGCATAGTTACTAACATCTGAGTAATAAAAGATTTCATCAGCTTTTAGTGATGCTATAAAAATAAGCTATAACTGCCCTTGAATCCTCATAGACAACTTTATAGGGAGAAAAAGTAAAATATGTTTAGTCAGGTACCTGCTATTAGTTTAATGAACTGTTACTACCTAGGCAAAAAAAAAAAAACTGTCAAGTTAGCACTAGGTAAACAAAGACTCAGACTACTTCTTCACAAATTCATATGCTACTGCTAAAGATCTATGGTTTAGATACTAAAGCCCTAAACAGGAAGGAGACTTCTTGTCTGTTCCCTAAAACCTTGAGTTGTAATTTCTAAAACCTCTAAAATAGATTTTCTAGTTGGAACCATTTTTCTTTTTCTTTCTCCTAGTACTAGGGATTGAATCCAGAGTCTCACCACATATGTGAGGCAAGAATTCTACTACTGAGACACATTCCTAGCCCTTTTTATTTTATTTTGAGAAATGGTCCAAGTTGCCCAGGCTGGCCTTGAACTCCTAATTCTCTTCCTCAGCCCCCCAAAAAACTGAGATTACAGTCATATCCCATCACACCCAGATGGATCAAGTTTGTTTTTGTATTTTTTAAAAATGACAGATAAAAATGTATGTGCTTACTGTGTAGAATACAATATTTTCAAGTATATATACACTGGGGGATGACTAAATCTAGCTAATTAACTATACACTGTTGCACAGATATTATTTTTGTGCTGAGAATACTTTATATCCACTTAGCATTTTGGAAGATTATAACATATTATTAACTATAGTCCCCATGTTATATTCTAAGTCTCTTGAATTTACTCCTCCCAACTCAAATTTTGGATCCCTTAACCAATATCTCCCCAGTCCCACCCCTAATTACCACCCCATCTCCCGGAAACCACCATTCTATTCTCAACTTCTATGAAATCAACTGTCAGATATCATGTGAGTGAAAACACATGGTGTTTGTCTTTCTGTACCAGCTTATTTCACTTGGCATAATGTCTTCCAACTTCACCCATGTTTTTGTAAACGACAGGATTTCCTCCCTTTTAATGGCTGAAGAGTCCATTGTATGTAATCTGAATGCATGCATGCAGATGTATATGCATACAGACATACAGTGGACATACTCAGATGCATATATACACTCTAAATTGGAATGATTTTCAAATCAAGTCACTGTTCAATTTATATAAATATCTAAAGTTATTTTAACTTAAGTCATTAATACTCAGATTCCCATGAAATTGGAAGAAGTTAATAATAATGATTTCTTAAAATACAAAAAATTTTCACAAACTTTACCAAAATTTTCTAAAGATATGGTACTTGTTGGAAAAATAGTTCTTGGCAACACAGAAGATATGAGAGGAAGAACTTCTGTTTCAATATCCCAAGGTATAAAACCAATTCTGAAAATTCAAAACAAAATAAAGACATTTGTTTTTAAATTGTTTATAAAATTAGAACAGCAATTAAAACTATTAATTCTCCAAATCTGGCTAGCAATACTAAAATACAGTAAACTTTTTTGCCCAAGTAACTAAAAATCTAAATTCAAGATTATACATTGCCCAAAGTTGGCTACCAATTGGCTACAAAGGAAAAACACTGAAAAGCAGGTTTGCATGGGGTTTTTTTTCTGTTAAATGAATGTAAAGAGCAACTAAGCACAAGCAAATATTTCTCTTTCAAATAATTTAATATTGTCAATATTTTTCTATATTTTTATTGGCACATTATAGCTGTACATAATGGTGGAATTGCATGTTACATATTCATACAGGCACAAAATATAACAATATAATTTGGCCAATATCATTTCCCAGAATTTTTTCATTCCTTCCCCTCCTACCTCCCTTTCCTCTACTCTACTGATCTCCCTTTGTTTCCCTGAGACATCCCTCACCCCCAACTTTCTTTTTTTCCCACTCTAGCATCCTCATATGAGAGAAAACATATGACCCATGACGTTCTGAGTTTACCTTATTTCACTTAACATAATGATTCTACCCATGTTCCTGCAAATGACATAATTTCATTTTTCTTTAAGGCTGAATAAAACTTCTTTATCTCCTCATCTGTTAATGGACACCTAGGCTGTTTCCATAGTTTGGCTATTATGAATTGTGCTGCTCTAAACATATGCATGTGTCATAGTATAATATTTATCAAGATTTTTAGCTTTTGATTTTCTTCGTCACTCTAAAAGTAAACTTGGAAGTATAAAAACATAAAATAAGATGCATAGATCTTAAGTGTAGAGTTTGGTGACTTTCTACCAAAGTATCTGTATAACCACAAGCCATTCAAGAAACAGAATATTTCCATCTTTAAAGTTCCTTCAAGTTCCTCTGCAACATTCTTCCTCTTCCACAAAACTAGTAAATTAAATTTTATTCCTCTATTATAAATCCTTGATGTGAGGATGATGGCTCTTCAAAGTTCTCAGTATCCCTATGGACCAATTAAAACAGGTCCCACCTCCAGTTTTCTGCATTTAAGTCCAATCCACTTCTCAAGTTCCTTTTTCTTATTCATCTATTTTCAATCTAGTTCTCCTAACAAAAGACTACCTTACTCATTATCAGGTGAAATTCTAAAGAGAAAAAAAAATTGGAAAAACAATATGCAACTTGTGTATGTACAAAAATAAGTAACTGTAAGGAAAGGTTTCAGAGCATACATATTTGAACTTCCTAATTTTACTTCTATTTATGTGCCATCATCATTCCTGGAGAATAAAGGTTCTATACAGAACTATCTTACAGTGACAGATAAAGTCAAAATATGTTATAGGGAATAAATATAAAGGTCAGGCAAAGCCCTTAAACTGTATGTAGGAGCTTGATTTATGTATGTAAAACATACCTGGCTCTATACTAGTAGCTCCAAGACTTAAACTAAAAGAACTAGATTATAAAAAGTCACAAATGCCAGAATAGACTAGGCCCTTGGTTAAATAGTCACCTAGAAGAACATTTTTGAGGAGGAAATACATTTAAACAATTCAGCAGACTACTAGTAAGACTGAAATGGTGAAAGAGCAGAGGAAGGATGACAAATCTAAATGCTTTTATTATTAATGAATCTTACTAGTCTGATCCTGTTCCCCTTTAAATGAATCTAGCATATAAATATCTATACTTATTAAATAGATGAAGAATTCTTTACTCGCCAAGGGGTCCATTAAATTATAATCTTCATTAGGCATTTAAAACATCTAAGTTTAACTTACACAAAATTTCCTCAGGAAATTAACTATCAAATATGGCTCTCTTATACTTAAACATTAATAATAACTTGTGCACATGTTACCATATAAACACTTGAGTAAACATCATTTTTTACCTTCCAATTCCAGGCAGTGTATCAGGAAACCATGACAATTCCAGTTCCTGTCTCTTCTGCCTAATCAATGCACTGATTTCAGTGACTTCTATAAATTCTGCACTAAAAGATAAAATGAGATCTTCATCAGAATTCCAAAAATAAAAGTTTAGAGTAACAATTAGATTATACCAAGATAGCAATAGTTTTTGTACCTAGCATTACTGATCACACTTATGAGATAAAATTTTTTTTCCTATTTAAACACTTTCAAAATAAACTCATTTCCTAAAATAAGAAACTTTTTTTTTTTTTTTTTTAAATACTGTGGACTAAACCCAGGGGTACTTTACCACTGAGATACAGCCCCAGCCCTTTTTATTTATTTATTTTTTTGGGGGGCAGGGTTTTGCTAAATTGCCCCAGCTGGCCCCAAAATTATGATCCTCCTGTTTCATCCTCCTGAGTCTCTGGGATTAATAGGCAT
This sequence comes from Glaucomys volans, assembly GCA_020662805.1. Lineage (NCBI taxonomy): Eukaryota > Metazoa > Chordata > Mammalia > Rodentia > Sciuridae > Glaucomys > Glaucomys volans. The sequence goes on from JAJEJO010049158.1 coordinate 196,792, forward strand.
GTACCACCACAACCAGCAATAAGTAAAATTTATATATTATAAGTCAAAATTATATTTAAATGAATGCTAAAAGTAATGCTTAAGTTGTGGCCTTTCTTTCTTTCTTTCTTTCTTTTTGGTACCAGGGACTGAACCTGAACCCAGGGATGTTTTACCACTGAGATACATCTCTAGTTCTTTTTATTTTTTGACACAGAGTCTCACTAAGTTGTTTAGGGCCTTGCGAATTCGCAGAGGCTAGCCTCAAACTTTCAATCCTCCTGCCTCAGGCTCCCAAGTCACTAGGATTAAAGTGTATACCATCGCACCCAGCAAGGTACAGACTTTTTCGAGTTAATTCAGACTACTAACGCCAGTAATGAGAGAAATTCGAGGTGTAATACTTTCCCACGTTAAGTATAAAACAAAAGAAAATAAAGAAGGTTAGAATTACTACAATCAAAAATGGATAATAGTCTGTTTTTCAAAAAGCTACTCAGATCTAATTGCTTCTTTGGTACTTTGCCAAGTTCTAAAATTAAATCACACAATCTTACCTTGTTGGTTCAACTGACTGTGATTTTAAAACCCAAATTTAATCTTCGAATTCCATAAATATCTATTTAGCATTTACATGCCTGTCACTATGGATTCAAAGATCATAACTGCTCTAAAGAGTTCTGCTTCCTTAGCTACTGTTCCCACAATTTAACAAATACCCCATAGGCTTCCTCATCATATAACAAGATTGTACAGAATAACTTCTTATTAATGATAACAAAGTCCACAGGCATATACAGGCATTGCATATGGAGAAGCTCACAAAATATGCAGAGCCAGTTAGGCAAAAGAAACAAAAAACAAGGTAAGCCTTCATAATCTGTATTGAGCCCAGAGTCAAATTTCTACCAAATTAATTATAATGAGTAAAGTATCGACCAGAAATAGCACAGATATAGCACATAATAATGATTAAAATATCAACCAGAAATAGCACAGATAAAGTAGAAAATACTAACCAGTAAGCTCTATAGGCAAAAGAAGATTCTCCAGTGTGACTACTAGAAGAAAATATATTGGAGAAAAAATTTCTGAAGCAACGACTTGTACACTGATTTGATCTTCGAGGCTAAAAATGTAAAAGGCAGTTAGTGAAATAGAAAACAAAACTACTTGCATAATAGGTACTTAATAGTCAACATAAAAAATATTTTATATCTGAGACTCTAGAGTTATATAGTATATAACCAAAAAGTGTTATTATTTCAGAAAAACTTCGGCAGGGGGTGGGGAGGTTGCCAGGGATTGAAATAAGGAGCATTTAATCACTGAGACACATCCCTAGCCCTTTTCATTTTTATTTTGAGACAGTGTCTTACTAAGTTGCTTAGGGCCTCACTAAGTTGCTGAGGCTGGCCTTGAACTTGCATCTTCCTGCCACAGCTTCCAGAGTTGCTGGGATTGCAGGAGTGCATCACTGTGCCCAAACATCTTTTTTAAAAAAATTTCAACAAACCTTATTTATCTTTATTGCTGCATTTTTCTTTCCTCCCATTTTAGTGTAAGATGAGACTCCTGTACAAACACACAAAAGAACTTAGTTACCTTACCTTACTTTTTATTTTAAAAGACTGTAAACCTTTGACACTGACAAGAGAAAGTTCAAATATGTAGAAAAGTTGCATCTGTAATATAATACTTGCATTTACACATTTTCCAAAATGCTGTTTATTCCCTCCCCCTTCCCCACCCCTGTACTAGGGACTAAACCCAGAGTTTTGCACACTAAGCAAGCATGAAGCTATATCCTTGGTTCTTTTATTTTGAGACAGGTTCTTGCTGTTACCCAGGCTGACTTAAACTCGTGGTGCTTCTGCCTCAGTCTTCCAATAATTTATCTTGTTAAGTCAACAGAGATAAGGAAAACATAAAAGGCCACAATAAAGAAAACTGCTATAGAGTATGTGACTATTAAAATCCTAGTTGACATTTCTGTCCCATGCAAAATTTAATCTTATAACAAAAGATATATATTAGCAGTCACACTATTTAATAACAATAATATACTCAATATTTATTTTCCAGTTATTACCAAAAAGATAGTACTGGTTAGCTCATCTTAAGTAGGAGCTCACCAGAGGAAACTGAGGCCATTTCAGGTCAACCTTTAATTACATCAAGCCACTGATAATAGGTTCAAGTAAGGATTTCCATTCTTCCTCAAACTTTAAAGAGAAAACCACAATGTTAACTGAAATAGTCTATTGTTACAGCAGTGTTGTTGGCTACATTGCTTATGGCTTATTTTTTGCTGGATATTAATTTATTTTCCTTTAGTACCGGGGATTGAACTGAGGGGCACGTAACCACTGAGCCATGTCCCCAGTCCTTTTTAGTTTTTATTTTGAGACAGTGTCTCACTAAGTTGCTTAGGGCCTTGCTAAGTTGCTGAGGCTGGCTTTGAACTTGTGATCCTCCTGCCTCAGCCTCCTGAGCTGTTGGGATTATAGGTATGCACCACCATGCCCAGCTTTGGATATTAATTTCTACTTGTAGTTCTACATTTAGAAAGAGAAAGGATAGATTCAGTTAACCACAAAAAATTTTATTAACATCTTTAAAAATTACTATTCTTAGTTGTTATTTCCCATCAAGCATCTGTTATTAGTCATCTAATACATTTATGGTCCACAATAAACTGCTGCAGATACCATCACTGCTACCTCCTCAGAACTATGGGAAAAGCCTACAGTGCAAACAACAACTGTCTTTTAGTCTTCAGTCTTTCTTCAGTCTTTGCTTGTTTCAGAGTCCACTGACCTTCTCCAAAACAGATCACAATGATTAACAAGGAGGTTTGTTTCCTGATTTGTAAGATCATATTTTTTTTTTCAGTTTTCTTGTTAGTCTAATTAGTAAGAGCCTACTTTCTACCTAACAGCTACTAATTTCCTTTTAAGTTACTACACAACTGCTGTTTGGTTTAGAGTTATTATTCATCCTTCACACAAATGCCACCCACAACTGCTGCAACAAATATAATGTGTATACTGGTAGGCAAGAGAGCTATCTGAGTTTCAGGAACTTAGTATTATGCCATTTGATGTATACCTGAAAGACGATACAAAGGATTTTTTGAAGTTCCTTAAGAAGCTAGAAGTAAAGTGTACTCAGTTACATTTTTAGGAAATAATCATTTCTGTTCAGCTATGTAAAGAACTGCTGTGCTGTGGTTATGCAGTGTTGTTTGTGCCCTAAGAGTGAAGAGTTATTTTGATTAACTCGAAACTTATTGAATACATATTGTTTACATAGCATTCTTTTACCTGGAAATCTATCCCAAGAAGACATCATTAGATAAAATGCTCTCTATGGAAAGAATGGTTAGTTGGAGCCAATACTAAGTACTAAGAAGCTCCCAAGCACAATCTCTAAAGCGTTCAATCCTGTTGAATTTTTCTAAATTATGGTTGCTTACAAATCATCTCACAAATCTATCCTAAATTTAAAACACTAAATCTAAAGGCACATCACTGCCTTTAGACAGCAGTAATGTTGTGACTTTTCATTTGATTTTTATAAAAAATAATGCACATAAATACTTCAAGGAGTCAAAAAGCACTTTAAAGAAAAACTACAAAACTACCCACTCTTGATTTCTGCTTACCAAGAGCACTCTTCAAGTTCTTTGGCTGTTTCTTCTAACAGTCACTTCTACATCTAAATAACATCCTTACACTATTCTACTTTATTCTGTTTCAGATATTTTCTATTATTTTAACTGGAAGATAAGGATGATTTTTTTCTCTTTATAATACTTCCTATACTCCTACCTTATCCCCTTTGCTGCCTTCACTATCCATACTGTTTTATCTGATATATGAATATATCAACATGATATAACAGTATTATATTATTATAACATGTTAATCACAGCTGAACCATGAGCTTTCCCTAAGGTTAATAATTGCTGTTTTCTCTTTACCTTAATTTTATATGATCTACCATTAATTCAGCTAATTCCACAACAAAAGCATAAATCTCCTCTTAAAACATTCAAACACATCAACTCATCCATCAGGTTTGTTTCCCAACTTGCTTAGAAATACTCTTCCTTTTCCCTGCTCCAGTCAGAACTTGTAACTCCCAAAAGCTGCTGTTCAATAGTCATTCTGGACTGTCCTCTGACATTGTGATCAGCTGCTTTTTCCTGGGTTGGGACTCATTTTCTGAATCTCACATTGTTCCTTCATTTATTTTCTCACTTAGTGAAGTATACATACCCTCCAACAGAATTGAGAAAGGGTACACGGGAATTAATTTTTGAGTTCAAAATGTGTTTGAGAATGTCCTTATTCTTATTTTCCCTAACACTTAATTGATAGTTTGGCAGGCAGAATAGAACTTTCTAGGTTACTGATTATTTTCCCCATAATTTTCAAGGCACTGCTCCATTGCTCCAATTGTTGTTGATAACTCTCATTCCTGACCTTTCATGTGTGGCCTATTTTTCCCCCTCTAGGAACTCTTAGGATCCTGTTATCCTCAGACTTCTCAAATTTTATGAAGTATTTACTGTAGTTCTTTTGTCGTTTACTAAGTACTTTATTATTTCTTTGTACCTGGATAACCAACTTTCTGTCTGTTATTTTTCTTTCTGCAATTCCCTTCTAGGACTTTATTATTCAGTACTTTGTCTCTTAAACAAGTATTCATTATCTCTTTGACTTTCGGTCCTACTTTCTGAGACTTCCAAGTTACTCCTGTTGAAATTTTAAATTTCCATTATGATATTTTTACTTTCTAAAAGCTTTTTACATTCATGAAATATCCTCCTTTTTTTTTTTTTTTTTTCTTTGTGATGCTGGGGATTGAACCCAGAGCCTTGTGCTTGTGAGGCAAGCACTCTATCAACTGAGCCATATCCCAGCCCTGAAATATCCCTTCTTTATCTCTAAGTGTATTCATTTTTTTTTAAGTTTTTCCCTATTTCCTAGCATTGGGTTATATCCCATCAGATTCCTTTCGTATGTTTCGATATCTTTCTTTCTTCTTCTTTTTTAGTTGTTGATGCACACATACCTTTATTGTATTTATTCATTTTTATGTGGTGCTGAGACTTGAACCCAGTCTACCACTGAGCCACAACCCCAGCCCCTTGATGTCTCTTATGTTGACTTTCTTCATATATCTTATGATAGTCAATTGTTTGTAGGACACTAAAATACTGACTGAAAATGGTGTGGATGGGGTAGGGGCAGTCAAAGACTTTCAGCCAATGAGTTTCACTGTGGGATGATCAAGGAGGTATTCAGTTAAGTCTTCGGAGCAAGTCAGTATCATCGAAGATTCCACCTATTTTGGGGAATAACTGTCAGTGCTCTGGAAAATGATCATAGGTAGTTTAGAAATTTCACTGCTGGATTTAATTTCCCTCTCTTCATTGTTTATTCTATCTTTAACTGTGCTGAAGTTTAATCTAATTCAATCCTCCCTATAGAAAGTAAACCTCTGATCTTTGGGTAGTTCCTTTCCTCTACCTTGCTCAGACAACAATCTGAAGAATGAAAACTGTTAAGCAGCAGGGCACAGTAGTGTATGTCTTTAATCCCAGCAATTTGGGAAGATAAGGAAGGAGGATCAGAAGTTCAAGGCCACCCTTAGCAGCTTACGGAAACCCTCAGGACTTAGTGAAAACTTTTCTCAAAATTAAAAAAAAAAAAAAAAAAGAAAAGAAAAAGAAGAAGAAAGGTTGGGAATATAGCTCAATGGGAAAATCCCCAGTACAAAAAACCAAAACCCTGTTACCCAATTCTGGCTTTTGGCTCCACCCCGTATTCATTCCTTTCAGAGACAGCAGAGGCTTCCAAATCTGAGACTTTTAAGTTTCTGTGGAATGCGAACTGACATGATTCTTAACTCCACTCTTCCTTTGAAAGGTTTACATTTCTGCTAAGACATTTTGCAATGCTGGTAAAGTCACTTTCAACCTTTTTTTTAAAATAATTTTTAAATTGTTGATTTTAATTTTAACTATTTATTTATATGTGGTACTGAGAATCAAATCCAGTGCCTCACACATGCTAGGCAAGTGCTCTACCTCTGAGTCATAACTCCAGCCCCACGTTCAAGCTTCTTTTGAGGACATCTCTTAAGTGTTGCCTCCTCTCTCTCCAGTTCTCTTGTCTTTGTGAATTAAACTCTTTCTCTTCATTCCATTATTGTCATGTTAGCAGAGTACTGGGAGGGACCCGAGGATTAAACAGCTAGGCTTTACTGCAAGTTTGTCTTATTTAATTAAGTATATTTTCAAACACATTTCATCAAACACTAATTCCAAAAGATGTTTCATAATAATACCCTTTTGTAAAATACAAACCAATGTAATAAAGGCTCCGAGCTAAAAGACCAGTACTCATCAGGCACTCAATTAAAAGCTTTTTTTTTTTCAAATTTTATTTTTACAGACTGCATTTTGATTCACTGTACACAAATGGGATACAACTTTTCATTTCTATGGTTGTACATGATGTAAATTCACACCATTCATGTAATCATACATGTACATAGGGTAATGATGTCTGTCTCATTCCACTATCTTTCCCACCCCCTCCCCGCCTCATTTCCCTCTACACAACCCAGAGTTCCTCCATTCTTCTCTTACTTAATCCCCGCCCCAACCCCAAGTTATGTACCATCATCCACTTATCAGAGAAAACATTCAGCCTTAGTTTTTTGGGATTGGCTTATTTCACTTAGCATGATATTCTCCAGTTCCATCCATTTACCTGCAAATGCCATAATTTTATTCTTTATGGCGAATAATATTCCACTGTGTATATATACCACAGATTCTTTATCCATTCATCTACTGAAGGGCATCTAGATTGGTTCCACAATCTAGCTATTGTGAATTAAGCTGCTATAAACATTAATGTGGCTGTGTTACTATAGACAAAGGTGCCAAAAACATACAATGGAGAAAAGATAGCCTCTTCAACAAATGGTGCTAGGAAAACTGGAAATCCATACACAGTAAAATGAAATTAAACCCCTATCTCTCACCCTGCACAAAACTCAACTCAAAATGGATCAAGACCTAGGAATTAGACCAGAGACTGCACCAAATAGAAGAAAAAGTAGGCCTGAATCTTCATCATGTTGGCTTAGGACCATACTTCCTTAACAAGACTCCCAGAGTTCAAGAAATGAAAGTAAGGATCAATAAATGGGATGGATTCAAACTAAAAAGTTTTTCTCAGCAACGGAAACAATAATGTGAAAAGAGAGCCTACAGAGTGGGAGAAAATCTTTACCATATAGACTTCAGATACAGCACTAATCTCTACAATTTATGAAGAACTTACAAAACTTTACACCAAAAATACAAAGAACCTGATTAATAAATGGGCTAAGGAACTGGACAGATACTTCACAGAAGAAGACATACAGGCAATCAACAAATATATGAAAAAGGGTTCAACATCGCTAGTAATCACAGAAATACAAATCAAAACCACCCTAAAATTTCATCTTGTCCCAATTAAAACGGCTATTATCAAGAACACAAGCAAAAATAGGTGTTGGCCTGGATGTGGGGACAAAGGCACACTCATTCATTGCTGGTGGAGTTGCAAATTGGTGCAGCCACTCTGGAAAGCAGTACGGAGATTCTTCAGAAAACTTAGAATGGACCCACCATTTGACCCAGTTATTCCACTCTTCTGTTTATACCCAAAGGACTTAAAAATCAGCATGCTCAATTAAAAGTTTGAGCAATTGATTCCAAAGTTGATAAAGACATAATGAAATAGACCTAGCATGTAGAGAAGTACTACATTAAGAAATGCGTAAAAGGATATGTTTTATAGACATCATTTATAAATAATTAAACAAATCAAATACTCATTTCAAAAAACAAAAGAGTTGAGCATCCCTAATCAAAAAGTTCAAAATCTGAAACTTTTTGCATGCTGATATTGATGCTCAAAAAGTTTTGAATTTTGCAATATTTAAGATTTTGTTATTCTGGCATTAGGAATGCTCATGGAATTAAGTCTATGGAGACATTTTAAAATCCCCCAAACTCTAAAATCTGAAACAGTTCTGGTCCCAAACATTTCAGACAAGGGCCACCTGTCTACCTATATATAAAAGTTAGAAGCAAAAAAAGGATAACTCTGCTGTTTAGTATAATGGAAAGATGAAAATGACATCTTATTAATAAATCCACCAACAGGTTTGCCATGTAATCTTTTACAAAAACTTTACTGAGGTACAATAGCATCTTTATTATAGGAGGAAACTAAATGAAAGTTTACATAATTTTACTAGAGCCCTGGGTCCTTTAATAAAAACTCCAGTATAAAAAACTCAAGAGGTATGACTTCCAATAAAATCATGCGTTAGGTCTGCTAGAGTTTTCACTGATATGCTACTGTAATTATGGATTATCCTAATAATTTCTAATCCAGAAATAAGAATTTTACAATTTCCTAAACTGTATTCATTAGTTTGAGTAGTATATAACAAAGATAATTTCTGAAAGTCATAAACATATGCTGAAAGGACAGTTCATCCCACTTCAAAAATCTTTAAGAAATTAAAGAAGCTAAACAAAGTTGCTTCTAAAATCTAGCTAAGTCAAGCAGGATGGCACACACCTGTAATCACAGCTACTCGGGAGGTTGAGGCAGGAGGACTGCAAGTATAAGGACAGTCTTGGAAAGTTTAAGACCAGTCTTAGTAACTTAGCACCACCCCATCTCAAAATGAAAAATAAATAGGACTTGGGATGTAGCTCAATAGTAAAGTACCCCTGAGTTCAATCCTCAATACTAGACAAAATAATAATAACAATAACAACAACAACAAGATAATGACAATGATGATGATATACTCAATTTATAATCACCTACTACCTATACCTCACCTTAATCTTGTCTATCTTTACCTTGTTAATGAAATGCTAACATTTAGGAGTTCACAGTTGCTTTTCTGTCTTATGACAGGTTCATTCCTGTCCCTAAATTTTGAGACAATTCCAAGTAACATTTATAGATTCTCTCCTCTATTAGGGCAGTTTGCTATATACTATGTTAAGAAACCTCCTAAAGAATGTGAAAATTAAAGGTTAAAGCTCTTAAGTGTTCTATCCTTATACCTACACTCTATGAACATCAGCCTGGAAAAACCAAAGATCCATATCTACCACATTTCTGAAAAATAAAACAAAAACCATGGTTAACTGGTCTATTAAGTAAGGAACAGTTATTATGTCATCAAAATTACACTCAAACAAGAAGTAACAAAATAAGGCAATAATTTCAGATTTCAGACAACCATGGAGTGTGAGTGTTACACGGGTAACATTAACAAAATCATGCTTTAGTGGAAACACACTAGATATGAAATTAGAAGAGTAGATCAAATTCTGGCTGCTCCAATTGTTAGCAATGTGATCTTGGACATGATATTTAGCTTTCTAAAAGTTTTGAAGTTTGCAGTTATGATCAATTAAACATGTAGTGCAAAAGTGACACCTACTGAGGAGATTTAACTAATGTTAATAACATTTTGCTATTTTTGTTTTTCATCACTTCCATTCTATATAGAGCTAAAAGCCCATCATTCCTGTCCCCTCCAACTATCTTTACTAGAGGAAATTATTTTTCTGAAATTGGTGGTATTACTCCCATACATGTGTTTATCACTTTGGTCTCCTTATTATAAGGTAGCTATGGTCAAGGACCATTACTATACTGTATGATACTCTAGAAAATGCTATGATATAGAAAACAATTACTATCCTCAAGAAAGAAAACCTCACAAGAAAAAAAGCACAAAACCAAAACAATATACTGTATTTTATTAAAATTAACTAAGATCTAGAAATAAGTACCCCTGGGGAAGGTAGTCAATTAAATTCTCAAAGTACTTTAATTACAGAAAATTTCAAACAGAGAGGATATCATAATGAAAACTCATGCAACCATATCTCAACTTCTCTAACTATTAATTCATAATCAATTTTAATTTAATAATTACCTCAATTTCATTTTTGAACAAAACCTGTACATCATATTTTGTGAATAAATATTTCAATATATAAATAATATATAAATGCTCTTGGGAGAAGCAACATCATGAATACCATTATCTTAAGAAAAAGCAAACCAAAACCCCAAAGCAGTAATTCCTTAATATCAAATATAGATCTGCTGAATTCTCCAAAATTGTCTCCTAAGTTCTATTTTTTTTCTTTTTATATCACATTAGAATAAGGACCCAAATAAAACTCATACATCACAATTGGTTGAATGTTATTTTTAATCTACAGTTTCCCCTCCATCGCTTTTTAAATTCATTATAATTTTTAAGATAATCAGTTCATTTTTTTCAGAGTCTGTATTTGGCTGATTGCATCACCCTGTCACTTAACATGCATCTCTGCTCATATTTTATAAACAAGCAGAACTTTTTAATCAGGCACACTTCTGATATACACTACTGCATTTTGGTGTTACTGTCTTCCATCTAGGAAGTGCTTAATGTCTGTCTCTCCTTGTATGAGGTTAACAGCCACTGTTAATCTCTTCCTAAATCCCTTAATTCAACATATTTTATGAGTTTCAATAACTGTCCTGTTAGAGCCCAATCAAATTCATCTCTGAGTTTTTTATTATAATTATAGTAGTCTTTGATAGCTCCCTTGCTGTTAGGAAAAAATGTTTTTGACACATTTCTACCTTAAACCTGGAATCCCCCATTTTTTTTTTTCAAGGAACTCTGATTCTTTTGAGAAATAGTATTTAAAGAACACAGTCTAGGAACCAAGATTAGGATATAGTGTTTTCTTGTCAATGAGTAATTCTGTTTTATTTTTATTTGATTTTGAGGTACTAAGGATTGAACTCCAATGGCACTCTACCACTGAAATACATCCCCAGACAGAGTGTCACTTAAGGTGACCAAGATGGTCTCAAACTTATGATCCTTCTCAGTTTCTCAAGCAGGCAGAATTACAGTATGTACTACCTCACCCAATTAGAAGTTTTGTTTCAGAGTTACTAAAAGCGCTCTTTTAGATCTTGCAGTGCATTGAATTGTATCCCCTCAAAATTAGAAATCACGTCAAATAATGGGCCTTACTGGAAATAGGGTCTTTCCAAGCCAAGAAGGTTAAGGACTGACATGAGAGCACAGTGAATTAGAATGGCCCCAAGTTCAGTAAGAGTATTCTTAGAAAATGATATAGAGAGAGACACAAAAAAACAAAGCTATGTGAAGACTAGAGGCAAAGATTGGAGTGATGCAGCTACAAATCAAGGAATGTAACATATTGCTGGCACAGACCAGAAATTAGAATCACGAAAAGACTTTTCCCTAAAGTCTTCAGAAGAAGCAAAGAACTGCCAACACTTTACTTACGGATTTCTAGTCTCCAGAATGTTAAAATAAATTTCTGTTGTTTCAAGCCACCATGTTTGTGTCATTTGTAGTAGCAGATCTAAGAAATCAAAAGACCTAGACATCATTTTTTAAAATCAAATTGTAAATAAAAATAAGTAAAGGGCTGTGGTTGTAGCTCGGTGGTAGAGCACTTGCCTAGCATAGGTAAGGCCCTGGGTTCGATCCTCAGCAGCACATATAAATAATTTAAATAAAGATATTTTAAAAAAAGAGTAGATAAGCTAACTAAATTAGTCAAGGTATTCCTAAAACTTCTCTGCACAAAGAATTCAACTTTTTCAAATTACTTTTCAACTGAGTTTCTCAATGTCCATTTTTTCATATGTCATCTTCTGTGCTATCGAGAATAATGGTGATTTCTTTTTTAAAAATCTATACAAGAACTAAAATTAAATAGTACATAGAATTCACCAACTTTTGACTCTCTGGGGTATGTTGGCACACATATCTAACTTCTCAAACACACAAACTCAATAAAGAATCAGAGGGTTAAGAGAGTATCACAATTATCTAGTTTTTTTTTCTTTTTTAAGCCACTACTATCCATTCTCCAAATTTAATGATAGTACTTTATCCTTTCCTGAGAACATTCTTATTGCACTTAGGGCCACCCTAATTCACTGATGTCATGTCAATTCTTAATTTATTTGGCTTGGAAAAACCCTATTTCCACAAGTGTTCACAAATTTGCAGACAGTGAGGATACTAATTGGTCAACAGTTATTATATAGGACAAGAATCACACTTTAGAGATGTTAAAATGTGGGAAAAATTAGCTCCTAATTATTGATTAAATAAGGGACATGCTGAATAACTCATTAAGACAAAAAGTAACAAAACCTCAGAGAACAGATTTAGTTTATTACCTACTCTTTTGACAGCTTTAGAAATTTTCTATCAGGTTCCTATGTTTCCCACACTTTTGGAATATCTTAACCAAGTTAGTTCCAAAAACAGTTTTATTACATTGTATCCCAGTGAAAGAAAGTTTTAAAGGTAATTGCTTGCAAAGAGTTATCCCTTGTGGTATAATATATAGAAATTTCAACTTTTGGGGTTAAACCTATGATGCCAATCTTCCTTTCCAGTATCATTTGTAATCATGGTAGTCTTAAATGTTTTTGCCAGAGAAAATAAATGGCAAGTGGAAGAAATTATCAATGAGATAAGCATAAATAAACATGCATCAGTATAAACTGATCACCACTGAAACACCCTGAAGATGTATGCAAACAGTCATATTGTCACAGAGCATTTCTATTTAGGATGGATATCTTACATGTCCAAAACAAGAATTTTTCAAATGTTTATTGAGGTACAATTCACAAATAAAAATTGCATATATTGAAGGCATACTATGTAATGTTTTGATGTAATAAACATTTTGAAATAATCACTATAACCAAATTAATTAATAGATCTTTAACATATATATCACCACTGTTACCTCTTTCTTTCTTTCTATCTATCTATCTATCTATCTTTCTTTTTGGCTTCAAAAGAATTAAGATCTTAGTAAACTGCCAAGTATACAATACAGTATTGGTAACCATACTCACAGTGTTGTACATTAGGTCTCTAGAACATTAACTTTGCATAAACTGAACCATTGTATCCTTTGAGCAATATCTTCCCATTTCCCTCTCCTCTTGGAAACTATTCTCCTGAAATTTTTGAATACACCCTCCCAAATGTTCTTTCCTACCAGCCTTCTCCGTTTCAGTAATGTGCAACTCTCATTTCACCAGGTGCTCAAGTAAAGAAAGACATGGGATTAAACCTTGATTTCTCCCTTACTTGTACATCAGCAAATCCTGAAAAGACTTGCCTTTGAAATATAATAAAAGTCATGAGTTATTTGGCCTAACCTGGAAAATAAATGCTCATTCCTTGATTACGAAAAGGTCACAGTAAAGTGTTCTCTAAAACAGAATGAACAGCCTAAACACCAAGGAGTAGTGACAAAGCACTCTGCAAGGTGCCTTTTTATTCAGGACCTGCTACATAAACTTTCTGCATTAGAGGATCATGAACCACACACAAACCAAAGACAGGAATATTTCACTGCTCAAGGGTTTTATTTCCAAAGTTTCAAATTATAAACATGGCTAGAGGTCAAACCACAATTGCCGCTGGGAATTGTGAACAAGTTTCTTGCTGTCATAAATTTCCCTTGCTACTATTTACAATTCCTGACCCATAGGTTTTACCATCTTTTTAAAGGACTTCTATATTAATTAGTGCAGTAAGACCACAATGTAGGTTTTTAAGCACTAAATACTGGAAAACATTCTTTTCTCTTAAAACACACACATAACACACCTTCCTCAAGCTGAACAAAAAGAAAAAGGGATAGGGAACAGCATAAACAACTACATGAAAGCAAAGTTTATGTAGGACATAATATAATGTACAGAGCTCAATGTACAAAATTCTGTGCTCAATTACTTTCCAACCCAAAATATTATTAATTCCAACCAAAATAATATATTTTAATATAAAAAAGAACACACACCAAAAAAACCACTTACTGTGTATCATCTTCAAGTCAAAAAATCTTGCACTTAACACATCTTCCCTTATGATGTTTTTTTTCCTGTAAATATCAATAAACACGGAAAGATTTAAGAGAAAACTATCATTCTGTGCATGTACTTCCAATTCACTGGCCATCAAAATGAAATCTATTATGTATTAATTTTATTAATTATCCTAAAAGTTGGGTAAAGGTTTCAAATCATATTCTTTCAGACTTCTATGATAACAGATTTTAATATAATGAGTTATAACACCTCAGTATTTAAATAATAATCTTCTTGACTAATCAGATTTGATACTGAACTATAATATAGAGGTAAGCAGGTGTTACTTTTTAGGGGCTATTAGAAAATTCTAGCAAGGAAAGAATGACTAGTTGCCACCTCCCAGTCAGTTGACATTCGCCACTCCAAAGACTTAAAATGGAAGCTTACTATGACTAAAATACCATTGCAATCCCTTACTTGGAACTGGTAAAAATATGAGAGAGGGGTATTAGGGTTTCATTGCTTTAGAAGGGAGAGGCAAATCTGAATGGATCATCCTTTTGCTAGAGAAACCAGGCACAGGCTGAGGACTGAATGACAGAAATGCTAAAACATCTAAAAACTACAATAAAGAATAAACTGTAAATAACCAACAACTGATAGAGATTTTCCATTTTGTGAAAAATCATTCAAGTTATGACTTGTTGGGCAAAAGCAAATAATTATTTTGCATGTTTTATTTCCTCCATGATATGCCTTTTCTCTAAGAAAAAGTAGCTATGAAAGACTCGAATAAGAGTCTCGCAGTTCGATCAGTGATGATCACTGCACTCTCATCAAATCAAAAGAATTGGGAATTCCATGGGTGCACAAAAATGCACATCCATGACACTGTCACAGCCAATGATAGGAGCTGTTATCAGACATGAAACTACCAAAAAGTATTTCTTCATCATGCCTGGGGAAAGTATTCTACTGTTATCTACTATGCAAACATAAATACAAGAATCAAGCCTGATTGAGAAACAGTTACAAAATTGTTCCAATGCCGTTAACTCTGGAGATTATAGGTGGGCTCTTTCAGTGGTAGTCTGTAAATACCTTAAAATCATATACTAGGTTTTATGTCTGTAAACATGTATTTTTCTGGAACAAAGAATCTGTAACTTTCTTCAAATTTTTAAAAAGTTTATGACTATTGAAAAATTAAGATCTAAAGAGCCACAGTATAATACATTAGTGACAGGTTCAATAAATCTCAGGGGCTATAATCAACTATTTTCAGACAAATATATAGTATTCTAATGAAATGTGTATTCATGAATTATAAATATAATTATGAAAGTGACAATATATTAACTTAAAAACACACTTCTGTACAACTCTAAATAAATTTCTAATCCAAAATAAGCTTAAATTTAAAAGTATTGTTATTTTTATTCATTTCCAATATGCTATTCATATTCAGTTTAGTTCAAAAAACATTCAGTACCTATTAAACTCAAGTACTAAGCACTGTATTTCTGTACAATTATGCTAAAATTAGGCAATGATTTTAAAACAGCAATTAAAAAAAAACAAATCCAAATGTGCTAATAAAAATTTGAAACACAAAACACTTGTTTATAGTAGGCAGGAAATGCCTATTAAAAAACATGCAAAATGTGAAAGAAAATAAGGACTTTCAATTTTAACTGCTTCATTTATTAGATTACATTCTACTTTTTGGCCACATAAATGCTACTCAAAGTGTGATATGAGCACCTGTTCTTATCTGTTGACTGTTTGTTATTGGCTTGTGGGTAACTACAAAATAGTTAAGGAGTCAGAAATTTTAATAGAAATTATACACTTTTATAAATTTTTAGTCTTACAAAAGTTTTGTAAGAAATAAATATAACTTCATCTAAGACAATTGAAATTATATTTTCAGATTTTAGTTGCTCCTTCCTTAAAATATGAAGTATGGGTTTTCAAGTAAATACTTTAAAGCCTACTGTTAAAAAAGGT
This sequence comes from Glaucomys volans, assembly GCA_020662805.1. Lineage (NCBI taxonomy): Eukaryota > Metazoa > Chordata > Mammalia > Rodentia > Sciuridae > Glaucomys > Glaucomys volans. Next base: position 212,778 of record JAJEJO010049158.1, read on the forward strand.
TATTCTTCTTGCATTAGCTTACTTATGGTTCTATTCATTTGGATTCCACTTTTAAAAATCACTAACCTTACAGAACTTTCAGAACTTTCATGACAGGACAGATGTTTCTTAAGAGAGCTTTCAATTTTCTTATCTTTTGTTTCTCTCAGTTGTCTTTTTACTTGAATCTATGAGAAAAGCACAATCAAGTATTCAGTGTGATAACCCAACATCATAAATGATAACCTTTCAATTCCTCCTTGAAATAATAAAATTGAAAAATAACAAAAGAAATGAAAAGTATAGTCCAAATATATATGCCTATTCATTCAAGAATGCTAACTCACAGCTTAATTAAGTATGTTAACTCCTAGGGAAACAAAACAGTGAGAAATAAGCCATTTAAATAGATCAAGTAAGGAGTGGAAGGTATCATTCAGTGGTACAGTACAACTTTAAAATAGAAAATCTCTCAGTAATAATTCTTTATATATTGCTTATCTTGGATTAAATGAAATGCATCATTAAAATTTATTTCACCTGTTTCGTTCACTACTTTAATATGCTTATTAAAAATTTTAACTATATAGTGACTTGTAGTACACTTCTATTGGACCGCATTAGTCTAGGTGACAGCATGAGCACCAACACAGAGATAAAAGCAGAGCACTAGAAAAAGAACAAATTTAAGACATTGTACAGAAGATATGAGAAGGCTGCCCTTAATAAGCTCCCAAGGCAAACGTGGGAATAGTAGTATTCAACAAAGGAAAGACAGAATTCATGGATCCCAGGAGTAAAGGAACCACGCTGTAGAGATCTTAAATGTGGGGATCAGGAGCTGAATGGTTTCTAGGCCTTCACCTATGTGGGGCCTAACTGGTCTCTGTACCCACAAAATTGCTAACTTGCATCCCTGATAGAGAGGAGATAACCTCTACAGAGTGAGGAACCAAAAAATCTCTCATCTTCCCACAGTCAGAAAGAGATTGGCTGAATTTTGGAGTATCTCTTCTGAAACAGATTGGCTAAATTTTGGAGTATCTCTTCTGTTTCCTGCCATATCCCACCCCTAAATGCCCACCCCCACTAAAGACCCTTGCTTGCCTCCACTCAGCACAACAAATAAGCAAACATTTTGTAAGACCCATCTCTCATGACAGAAAAAGAAGACAATAATGGAAAATAAAATAGCACAAACACACACAAAAGATGAGGGAGAGAAGAGTGACTGGGGTTGTAACATCATTAAAAATTAGGGCTAGGGCTGGGGATATAGCTCAGCTGACAGAGTGCTTCTTGTCTCCCTTGCACAAGGCCACCAGTACAATCCCCAGCACCAAAAAAAAAAATTGGGCTAGGGAAGAGGGCAGGGAGTGAGATGAGTCTGGATTTGCTAAGGTTTACATTCCTTTGTATTCTAGGTGAAGATATGCAACAAAGTAGTTGGAAATATAGGTCTGATTCTCAGAAAAGAGATATGGGCTAGTAATAGAATTTTGGAAATCATCCAAATATAGGTAGCATTTAAAGTTAGTGAAATAGCTAAGAAAATAGAGGGGAAAATGTATGCTCAAAGAATTGCGATGAAGACCCAAAAAGGAGTTTAAATGATTAATAAAAAGTAAAAGAAGGACTGGGGTTGTAGCTCAGTGGTTGAGCACTTGCCTACCATGTGTGAGGCACTGGGTTCAATCGTCAGCACCACATAAAAATAAATAAATAAAATAAAGGCATTGTGTCCATTTACAACTAAAAACATATTTTTTAAAAAAGTGAAGGGAAGGTAAGAAGATGGCAAATAAGATTAAAGATTACATATGTAAAACAATCAAATATACCGACATACCCATAAGAGAAAAAAGTCCTAGAAGCCAAAGTAAAGGGTTGTCAGCATTACATGCAGAAAGTAAACCATGGGATTTGGAAGTCATAATGTTATTCTGGACCTTACTAACAACTGTTAAAGTAAGATGATAAAAATGAATGTCAGTGGCAGCTAGGGGAGATATCTCATTCAGTTCAGTTGTAAAAAGAAAGTGAAATATCAACAGAAGTTAAGGTCAAAGGAAGATATCAAGAGAATATGAAAGAAGTTTCATATGAGAATGTGAAAGATGTTTCATATGACAATAAATACTTTGTACCAAATTTTAATTTAAGTAATATGCAAACCCTATTAATTGAATTTAAAATTTTATTCCAACCAATATAACAAAATATCTTTGGAAGTTATCTGATGCCATTTTTCAATGGGAAAATGTATTCAAAGTGCTTCCCAACTAATAAATGTTTTGAAAATACAGGAAGTATTCATGTTGAAGATATTCTAAAAGGTTAAATATTCTGCATTTAAGTGTGAAACATCTTTCAGAGCACCATAAATCTAATGTATTTTGTGAAATATAATAAGGTAAGCTCTATAGATACGCCCTTTACAGAAGGAAAAAAAAGGTTCAGAATTTCTGTACTCTTGTTAAAAGGTGTGAGCCTGTCGTGCTGAATGACATGCACATACGTGCAGGAATGACTGCACATATTAAACCTAAAAAGTTGAACTATTTTCTAATATACACAAACTGGAAATATATCAAAGCAAAATAGCCTCAAATAAGTTTATATAATTTATGCTGCAAAATAATATCTAAGACTCACCTTAACACATCCTTCCACTGCACTGAATTTCAACACTGCCTGAAAAGGTTTTCGGTCAATAGGACATGAAGCCAGTGTCTGAAAAATGATGAACAAATTATATACTTACAAATGTTACCTGAGTATAGATCACATTAAACAATACTAAATACAGTTGTAAGTTTTCCACTGTAACGGCAAACAGAAACACGTTTTTCTTCTTTTAAAAATAAGAGATGAAATACTATTTTCTGTAATATGCCACAGAATAAATACCCTGAATTTGTTTCATTCATTGAAATATTTACTGAACACCTACTGTATGGTAGTGGAATACAATGATGAACAAGAGAGATAAGATCTTTGTAATTAAGATTCCATTAAGATTTGCTACCCCAGTGAGAACTACTGTATAATGAAAGCTGGGCTGAAATTCACAACCCTGTGATGTAAAGCGGGCTGTTATGCTAAACTTGGACAACTTTTAAATTAGCTGTTAAAAGAATGGCTTGGATAGGCCCTTTTACAAATATTCTATAATTTTTCCCCAAAATCAATGATTTGAATAGGTAGTTGAGCCAGCAATAAAAATGTTTACAAGATATGAAAAAATGAACTCTTCCACCACCTCTCCCATCAGTCACCTAGATGACCTCTCCATAGGCAGTTGCTCATATAGGCTTTTGCAGATACTCAATGCATATTTATGTGTATGTCTTAATATTATGGTATAATTCAGAAGCTGAACTAAATTTTTTCTCTTCTTTTTTTTTTTGGAACCAGGGATTGAACTCAGGGACACTTGGCCACTGAGCCACATCCCCAGCCCTATTTTGTATTTTATTTAAAGACAGGGTCTCACTGAGTTGCTAAGGGCCTCGCTAAGTTGCTGAGGCTGGCTTTGAAGTCGCAATCCTCCTGACTCAGCCTCCCGTGTCGCTTGGATTACAGGCGTGCGCCACCACGCCTGGCTTTTTCTCTTCTTAATTCTATATCTTAGATTGGTTTACATTAATAATTCAGTCATCCCATTCGTAACAGTATGTATGTCATTACAGATTTACTTGTGGAAAGTTGAAAATATGTTCTTATTTTTAAAGGCTATTCAAAGTTTCCTTTAACTGTCTATTCATGGTCCTTGCCTTTTTTATCCTTCAATTGTTTTATGATTATAAATCAACTGTATTTTGACATAAGTATACTTTGTCCTTTCAAAATTCATGTGCATCAACCATAATTGAGGGTTGGTACTATTAAATATTTGTGTAAAAGAGGGTTTATATTATTTAAATAATTTAAGATGGAAAGTTTTCTTCCTGGGTAGGATGGAGGACTCAGCAATCTATGAAGAAAACACTAAGAAGTGTTACATAATATCTATGGTTACAAAAGTAAAAAAGAATTTTAAAAATTTAATAGCAGCAATCCAGAAGATCAAAGATAGTTATAGAATCTATATAAATTACGTAATATTATTCCTTAATGAAAAACGTGGTATTTGCCTTTCTGGGTTTTACTGCATATTTAGATATGATTATAGAAGTATAGGTAGAACAGACTGTGTGTAGTATCTGATAATATAACATTTTCACAAAGCCTGAGTTACTCTGGGAAGAGCCAAAACAAAAACTAGTTATCGTCTACCACTTTAGTAAAAAGTAATTGGTTCTTTTCCTATTAAGTAAGTAGTCTTTGATAGGAAAATGCTTCACCACTCTGAACTGGGAAATGTGGACCTTACTATAAGAAGTCAGTTGGGACTGGCAGAAGCCAGTTCTGCTAACCTACAAATACCAGGTATTTAGGACACTATGACTTTGCCTACAGAAATCTTGACCTTAAGAAGCTTTGTTGTTTGTAGCAAGAAAGCAGCTCAAGTCTTTTCTTATGATTGATTTTTTTTTTTTGTAGTTATAGATGGACAGCATGCCTTTATTTTATTTATTTATTTTTATGTGGTGCTAAGGATTGAACCTAGTGCCTTACATGGGCAAGGCAAGTGTTCTGCCACTGAGTTACAGCCCTAGCCCCTCAAGTCCTTATAACATTGTATTATAAGTAGTAATTCTATTTCAACTACCTATGCAATTGCTGTTTACCAATTAGCATATACTCTATGAAATTTCTTAGATAAGGCTATGTTTTCACTACATTTATAATTTAGGAGTATTTAAATTTTTCAAGTTCTTCCTATTTTTATCAAGACTTAAAGATAATTTTTATTTGCTTTAAAGGTAAATTTAGATAAATATTCATTAAAAGATTAAACAGCAAGAAATGAAAATTTGTTTCCTTCAATGTTTGCTTAACACTAAGCTGTGCAGAGGTTCTGGATTTATTTCATATTTTCTCTTTTCTATAAACTTGTACGTTACACTGCCTCTCTGAGCCTCAAATACATCATTTATGAAAGTGGGAATAACAAAGTTTATCTCTAAGGTTTCCATAGGAATCAACTAAATTAATAATTCTTAGAAAAATGTGTGGTATATAATATCATATAAGGTCTTATGAATATTGATCAACTAGGCACCATGATGCATGCCTATAATCCCAGCGATTTGGTGCTGAGGCAGGAGGGTCTCAAGTTCAAGGCTAGCCTGAACAACTTAACAAGACCCTGTTTCAAAATAAAAAGGGTTAGGGATGTAGTTCAGTGATAAAGTACCCAGGGTTCAATTTCCAGTACAATAACACAACAAAACAACAACAAAAAACCACTTGATTGTCTTTTTTTCAAAAGACAATCTGCAGTATGATGTATATACAAGTTAGAAACATGAATTCTTAGTGATTTTTATTGGAATTTCTACACTTAATGACATACATGGAAATTATTTTCTTGTTCTAGGTTTTGCAACTTATGACATGAAGACCCAAAGAAAACCTCTATGTTCAAAAAATTTGAACTGTATTATCATGCACTGAATCATTCAATGACTCTGCAATTACACAACCTCGTGTTTTTCTTTGTGAAATTTCCTTTGCTGACATCAGTTAAATGTCATTTTTTTCCTTTACAATTTTCAATATGACATGGTTTTAACTTAACAGTTTCATTTTGACTTGTTTCAATTTTTGGATCCTGGGTAAAATTTTCATTTTCCTTTTCCTTAAGCATACTGCTTTGGATCTGTCTAAAGGTTTATTCAAAGAAAGAATTCCTCTACAACAAAACAAAAATAAACTTAAAAAAAATGGAAAGCAAGGAAAAAAAGGTAACAGTAGGTAGGTAACTACTATATATTATCATAATCTGCATATTCTTCAATTTCCTAAAAATAACTTAGTTAACACTAGAAAAGAAGTTAATTCACTTTGGTTCCAGCTCAGCCAACAGAAACATTTCTTAAAACTGATTTATCCTTCCCAGGTAAGGAAAGAATAGATCAAAAAACAAGCCGCCAATAGTAGACAAAATACCTTTTGATTATGGCTAAGAAACAAACAATGCTGTCGTTTTCTGATCCTGGAAAAAACCAGCATAGCAAAGCATTTCCCAAAGAAACAGAAAAGAAATTCAGTTATCCTAAGCTAAGTCTTCACAGCATACATCAATAAATTAAGAGTGGCTGAAGAATTCAATGAAAAAAATCAATACACATTTTGAAAAATTAAATAGACCTTTAATTTTTTTCTTAATGTGTATTATAGGGAAATTAAAAAGTTACTCTAACACATACCAGAGTTCATTAATATGTACTAAAAGTATCAAATTAAATGTCATAATCATATATTTTTAATAGAAAAAAATTTACAAATTGGTTTTAAAAGATGGTTTAGATTGATCTAATTTTACTGTATTCCCAAAGGAATCTCATCCTTATATCACAAAGCTATTTTAAGTTTAGCACTCAAAATAAAGTTTGTTTCACTAGAATAACTGATTACATTTCTAATAGTAAGGTTTTGAAAGTTCACATTTAAAACTACTACAGAAAAATTTAAGTAATGAATATACTTATATTTTAAAAAATGATTTCAATTTTGAAGAAAATTATCACAAATTGCTTCCTTATATGCAAAAAAACTCTCAATTATTCATCATTTTGATTCCTTATATGTAACAAAAATACCCTCAATTATTCACCTGTTTAAATGAATGACTTTCAATGATTTTTAAAATTTCTAATTTCAAAATCAAAGTATCTAAAATCACCATTTGACTTTATGATACAGCTATAAAATTAATAACATTTGCTCACTGTTTTATTATGTAATGTTTAATAAATAGAGCATACATTTTACCGTGAATGCTCCATACTAAGGTTATATTAGTTAAGGAGGTCATTTTGATAGTAAAAATAATCTTCCTAATGATTTCAGCAAAACATACCCTAGTATTCTGAAGCGTTGTAAATTCCCAGCTCAGACAAACCCATATTTAAATGTAAGAACAGGAAACCTTCCTTATTTGGAAATTCAGGATTCTTGATTTCTAATATTTCTTGCTTCCTGCTGCTGCTCTATCCTCAATCACATAGGCTGACTATAGATAGCCCCTCCTAGAGAGAGAGAAGCAAGTGTTAAAGATAAGTGCTTAAAGACTAAACCTCTATACTTCTTGGTAAGTTTTCCTGTTCATGGGAATCTCTAAAACATCTATATATCTCCCACTAACGAATAAGCATATTATACAAAACTGCAGTTCTAAATCAAACAAAGATGACTGAGGAATTAATACTATTAAAAGTTGATGCTTATTTTAAAACTATTAACCAGGACCTATCCCTTCTCATTTATGGTTCTAAAACATCTAGTCTGTACCTTCAAAAGTGCTCACCTGTTGTCAGCCTACATTTTCCTGCCACACTTAAAACATTCCTTCAAGACAGTCCTTGTCAATCCATATTAGTGAAACTATGGTTCTCTGCACTAGCTTTCAGAAGTATAATCCTAAAGGACAAACGGTTTTCAGTGATAAAATTAACAGTAAGAATGTACTCCATCTAACTACTCAAACAGAACTTTTTCAATGTTTTCCAAGACACAACAACTAATCTTAATTTCTTCTGATACTTAATAGTTAAGCTTTCTATTCCTACTACAAGAACAGAAGACTCAGTGAACTACCGGTATAAATCATTTTATATATTTTGACATTTAAAACTAGTCTACACAGAAATACACATTAATTTACCTGACTGGTAAATAGAGTATTAAATGAAAATCTTCATATATACACCGGTAAAAAAGAATTAAATGAAAATCTTCACAAATATTCTTTAGATGACAAGCGTTCAAAATTTAGAAATATTCTTTACCAAAGGATTTCCGAAAGGATTAATTAATAGGGTAAAAATGACAGTGGATACCAATAAGTCACAAGTTCAAGTTCTGGAGGACTCAGAACTAGCAACTACCCTAATCCACTTTAAGGACAAAAGTAGAAAGCACTGATCACCTATTGCACCTATCTAATATACTTAAATAATATATCTGACAATACTCTATCAGTTACAAATGTTAACGTTAGTGGTACTCCAAATATATGCTTAAAATATTGTTCCCAAAGAAATACAATAACAGAGAGATTTTGATAAGTTTGGTAATTTCATTAAAATCTAAAATTTGACAAAAAAATTGGTTGGAAAAAGCCCAGGCAATAAGGCTTTGCTGAATTATTATGCCACTGAAAATGATTTAATCACCACAGTGAGGTGCAAATTTCCACTTACTGTATAAAGGAACACTTGTATATAAAATATATTAGTAGCCAAAACATAAGTCAACTAACTACTCATATCCTGATTTTTTGTTATATATTATTAATTCAAAAATATACTCCTCACCTGTCTGTATTCAAAACACTGTTGTCTGACTTCTTCAAGAACTGTATGTCACCTTGGTAACTCTCTTCATTTCTAGTCTCATGAGAGAAAGCATACCTTTGTCAACTGTCCAATTTTTATTTCATTAACCTTTCTCAAAATGAAACTATCAGTACTTGATAGGAAATGGAAAACTGGGATAAATAAGTTGAGGGAAAATAATATGTGTATAATGGGAAAGCTAATCACATTTTCAAAATTAATATATAAAAGGGAAATATTTTATATTACTTAAAAGATATAGGAAAAGAACCTCAGAAGATATCATAATCACATACACTGTATGTCCTTCTAATACAGCAATTGGGACTCGGGGTGTAGCTCAGTGGTTGAGCATGTGCTTATTAGTATATATGAGGTTTAATCCCCAGCACTGCCCCCAACTTGTCGCTCCCACCCCCCCAAAAAAACAATAAGAACTCTTGAAATGTTTTAAACATGTAATATTTCTTAGTTTTCAAACTTTACCCCTTTAAAGGTCAAATTTTTAACCACTTCTTGGCTATTGTAACAAATTATAAATCCTACCATCTTAATCAGTGTGTAGGGAAGGGGGAGCCCCTGGTCTATAGGAATCATAATTATGATCAGCTGTCACTACTGTCCATACATCAGATTTTTCTAGCCTTCACCTTTCTAAATATCTACTTTAAATGCACAAACTCAGACAATCAAGGTTAAATAAGTTTAAAAATCTCAGTAAATGTAGATTGTATTTTTACTTACAGTAATGGGTAAAAATAAATTCCTAACTGAGTGACTGATAAAACTTCAATACACTAACTCTATACATATTTCATCAGTCCAATGGCTTTTTCTTTTAATTTCAAATTCTCAGCTCTAATAGTGATGGTTTAAATAAACAAAAAATTCAACTATCCTGTAATTCAATTATACTGTCTTTGTTCAACATTCTATATCATTATAATTTTATAAACTAACAGGCTTACCATCTATGAATTCCTTGAAACAAAACAGTCAAACAGGACATGCTTAATTTCAATTTGTTCTAGTGTCCCTAAGGAAAATATTTTACTTAAAAGGTAAGAGGAGAGGGGAAAGATAAGGGACAATTAGGCTCTAGGCTTTGAAAGTAAGCACAGGTTCTACTATGCTGAACCCTTTTGTCCTAAGTGGATTTTATGGCATACCTATGGACTACAAAAGGTCAATTAATTACTTTAAAGTCCTTACACAGTTTTTGTTTAAATAACAGTAGAACCAAGATGCTCCAGCCTGGACAGGTTAAAACTAACTTTCATTTTGAAGACAGGTATTTTAAGGGCATGAACAATTTCTGGAGCATATTCAAAATACACTCAGCTACACAATATATCTTAACTTTTCTAAATATCAGTTTCTTACAATTAGAATTTCTTCAATGCCCAAAATGTTAAGATGAAAGTAAATAAATGACTTCTCTTTTTCTTTTTTTTTTTAATTTTTTGGTATTTGATATCACTTCTGAATCACATTTCCATGAACCTTGCCTATACATTTTAGCATGGTTGAATTTCTGAAAGATATAAAATCTAGAAAAATCTGACAAAATGTCCTGAATACATTTTGTACTGTTTTCTTATCATGCAGATTTCCAGTCACTGTAAACCTGATATCTACTCTTCTAGAGGTGAACATAAGTAAAATGTTAAATTATTGATCAAATTTTTTAAAGTTATTTTAGCTTTAGGCTAAAGCATTTGGAAATAAATTACTACTTGAGTTCACAATTCTTTGTACATTACATAAACATTACATAGCAAATTAAAGGTAATGAAATGAAAGAATATATAAGCACTATTAGCATAATGCATGGCCTATTAGTAGACTCTAAATATATATACTTTTTCCCAAGTCTGGCATCTAAAGTGAACCTCAAAACTTTCTTTTAAACAGATGGTAGCTGAGGAAAATGAGAGAAAAGAACTTATGATGCAAAAAAAACCCTGGTAAGTTTAAAATCTGATTCTATTTGTCAAAGCACTGATATATTTTCAAACACATCAATTTTTATTACAGAAGATTCAACTGAAAATTAGTTTAAAGCCTAAGTGACTTTGTAAAACATCATTCATTCATAATTTATAATGAACAATTCATTAGACTGTCCTCTTGCTACTACCCAACTTAATCATTTATTTAACTGATGGCTGCTTTTCCCACTAAGGACAATGTAATAATTCAGAATGTTCTGTTTATTCTCTCCTCTCAAAATTAATTACTTTGTTTAAACAATTTCATAATTCTAAATGCCCAGCCCAGCAAAAGTTAAGAAAATTTACTTAGTACAGCAGTTAAGCACTTGCTTTTAAGCAATTTCAATTCAATAAAATGTTTATATCCAAAAGAATGACTCATAACAAGAAAAATATTATATGCAAGAAAGGTATTGACTGCAACAATACTTATGTTACCAAGTATTTTCCACTTAAATATTTAACAATTAGCACACAATTAATTCACTACTAACTTAACTTGTCTAATAGGGTTGAAAATATGCATAGTCTACAACCTAGCAATTGCCGCTTCTCAGTATATATCCTAGTATGTCATGTATTAAAGCTTATGGTTGTACTGAAAGATGGAATTGGCATAATAAGGAAGGATAGAGGACCAATACATTCTACTTTCTCAAGTGAAAAATACATATTCAGATTATGTTGTTGAAGTTCACAATTATATGTAGTCACTGAATATAAAATCATGAAAAGCACTGAACTGAAACCTTCCATCCACCCAGTAATGGTGCTTCTCTACCTGAAGCAATTTTTTCTTTTTTTTAAAGATGGTGGTAATGTGGATTTAACCCAGAGGTGCTCTACCACTGAGTTATACTCCCAGCTCTTTTTATTTTTATTTTGAGACAGGGTCTCACAAAGTTGTGGAGGTTGGCCTCAAACTTGTGATTTTTCTGCCTGAGTTTCCCAAGTCACTGGGATAACAGGAGTGTACCACCGAACCCAGCAGCAAAATCCTTTCTAAAAAAATTTCATCATAAAGTAACCAAGACATAATACAACACATTAAAACTTTATTTTGGTGGCAGAGAAAAATATGCATTCTTATTTCATTAGCCAGTGCTCCTGCAAACTTATAGAGAGATTTACCAACCATAATAACTCAGTAAAACCCAAAATACTTTCCCCCAAAATACATTTTCAACTATCCTTAGTCACTTCTTTTCAAAGACTGGTTTAAGTTTTAATCTAAATTAAAAGCTTCTGTGTACACTACTATGAATTCAATTAGCATAATAAACCTTTTCTTCCCTTTTCCCAGAACTCAGTCAGAAAGACAATATAGTCATTTCTCCTTTTCATACTATTAAGGACAATATAAGCAAATTCCCAATTATGTAAAATGCAATTATTTCCAATTTATTTAGGGACACCAAACAATCTAAATGCAGTTAATGTTCAAATTATTTTTGAGACACATTTTTGTTTTACTAATTTTTTTTACTAATTTTGACAAATTACTAACTACTGACAAAATACTACCTCAGAAGTACAACATGATTTAATAGGAAGAACAATGAATTTTTATTCAACAATTTATAACAATAGGGTTTATATTAAATATTTCTTTCAAAGTATTTGACCCAAATTGAGCCAATACAATATATCAAAAGTCCTGTTCCTTAATCAGGTATACTCTATGCAGAATCTCAGTATATGTAACTCAAACTCTGAAATTAGTTGATGTTAAATTAAAACCAGAAATTAGAAAGTTTAATTCTAAATTTACACTGCCTCTTAATTTTTGAGATCTTGGCCAAGTAATAGAACATAAAATCCAAGATTCCTCAGCTGCAAAATGAAAAGACACACTATTACATCTGCTGTGGTTAATCCACAAGATTGATATAAAGAAATCAAATAACCTATGTGAAAATTCTCTGAAAAATATAAAACAAAAAGCAGACAGAGCTGTTATTAGTAGTAAACAGATGTTATACAAGATTTAAAAACAGTTTGATCTGTTCTTCCATAAGGTTAAGGTTTTTTTTTTTAAAGAAATGCACTTAAAATTCTTTAATTATAAATGAATAAAAAGCTGAAGAAAATTAAATATACTGAGATAACATTAATAATAAAAGGATAATTGTCCAATGTACTAGGGAAATTCATTACTATGAAATAATTTATGAAATGCAGTATCAATTCTTTAGGTAAAATGAAATCATGCTTGGGAATTAAAATACGTAATGTATCAACCATGGTTAATTGTTGTTCTCAGACTTACCTCTGCCCATTTAAGAATACAGGTCACACAGAAGACATGATTACAACTTTCTGGAAAACCAACTTCCTTCTCTAATAGGCAATTAAGACATATTGGACATCTATCTGCTTCACTGTAAAACAGACCGGTGGTAGCAGTACTGTTTTCTTCACCTGTAAAGGAAAACAACCAAATGTATTTTCAAGTGCTCTAAAACCAAATAACTTATTCCTATGGCAATATGGTAGACTACATACTCTAAGGGCCCTCCTATTACAAAACAATTAGATCTTAGATAAATAACATACTCCTTAAGTTCAGTAGCCCCAACATTACTTCATTTTGCATGCATGTTGTATGCATTTCTGTACATATGTGGGAGACTGCTGATAACTGAACCCAGCACCTTGACCATACTAAGTACATGCTATGACACTGAGCTATACCCCCTGCCACTTTATTTTTAATGGAGGAGGAAAAGAAACTTTTAAAATGAATTTTAAAATAATTTAATTAGTAGTTTCATTTTTAAAATAAAATTCATATGGTTCAAAAATTTAAAAGTAAAAATGGCTGGAGTGGCAAATCTCTCACTCAATTAATCTCTACCCATTTAGTTCTACCCAACCAAGTAACAAAAGTTAAGTTTCTTCTGTGTCCTTCCAAAGATTTTTTTAAGGCATAAAAAAGCAAATCTTGGTAAATGTTCTTCCATATTCTTCACACAAATGCATCAACTATACAAATTAGTCTCCTTTTTCTTTTAAACTTATTGATGGACATAAACTTGTTTTCAGACTTTGCCTATGATAAACAATACTGTACGCACTGTTGACTCAGTAAAATAAAAGAAACTCTAAAATTTAACATAAAAAAAATAAAGGAATGGTCAGCTGAAATATGAACAGTATACAGCAAGCAAATGAAAAGCTGGGATTATCCTGGCATGACTGTCGACACTATTGTTCAGATCTGGAAACCAAGTATCAGGCAGAAGAGATACTAATACTGAGAGACTCTAGTACCATATCAAATGGGGGCTAAACTGATACAGCATGGGTCCAGGAAGAAGCAAGTCACATATAAACCCCGTAAAGAATTCCTACATTAGGCATTCAGGATTCCATAGGTTAAATTTATCAAATATCAAATCATAATCAACCATTAACAAATCTAGGAAAATAAACCACTCTGAGTAAAAATCAGCAAAAACAAAATCAGCAAAAACTAAAATCACTGATTTCAATAATCAGAATTGTCAAGAACTATGTAGAATAACTAAACAGCAGATCAGACCAAGAAGAAAAGAGTACTTTTGAACTGAAAGACAAATTTGAAAAACTATCCAGGTTCTAGGAGACAGAAAAGGAAATATAACCAGGGCTAGGGTTGTAGCTCAGTGGTAGAGCAATGGCCTAGCAAGTGTGAGGCTCTGGGTTCCATCCTTGGCACCACACAAACACAAATAAATAAAAATAAAGGTATTGTATCCACAACTTAAAAAAAAGAAGGAACAGGAGAGAGGCTAAGAAATAAGGTAGAAACAAGGTCTAACACACTAATTTAAATCCATATGAGAAGTAAAAGAGAATAAAGAGGCTTTAAAAACAGTGTATACCTCTTTAGTTTATTTTAATTTAACAACAAAACTAAATAAAACCAAAAAATTCCTTGTGTATTTTGACATGTATACAAATGAATGTTTGGAAACAAAGTTTTGCTTTCAATAGACAAGCTTTACAAAAACAAAAAATTACCTTCCATATCTTCATACTCCTGATCTCCCACATTTAGGGTATAAACAGTTTTCTTCTTCATTTTCCTTGGAAAGGGGCTTCCTATAGGATGAATTATAATAAAGAATTTTTATGTTTGACTTCTCTCAATAATATTTATTAAAAAATTAATTCTGAACTGGAAGAAAGTACACATAAAAGAACACAGTATAAGCCAAGTCAGTCTGCAGATAATCCAGTATTCTTTTACAGTACTTGCAAGCAAAAAAAGCAAACAGTTTTACTGAAAAGAAAAGCCTTACCTAACTATTAAATGAAGGCTAAATGATAAATTTTATGACAAAAATACAATCCAAACATAGGAAAAAGAGAGGATTCTGAAATGGAGTTTTCCGAAGAACTTAAGGCATTCATGGAGCAACATAGTTATAAGGAAATAAAATAGTAATTAGATGAGCCAATCTGACAAGAACAGTAACTGAAAGTGTATATTTGTGTATATTGGAACAGGATGGACATATAAACCAAGAATTTCACAATGAGGGGCAATAAAAGAAATAAAGCAATGTAAATCAAATAAGACTAGATTATAGACAGATCTCTGATGATTGACTGAAAGGCTTAAGATTTAATCTTCCTCTGAAGAAAAGTGACTGTGGATGTAACTCAATGGCAGAGCACTTGCCTACCATGTGCAAGACCCTGAGTTTGATGCCCAACACTGCAAAAAAGTTAGAGAGAGGCAGAGATATAAGTTTATTTTTTTAAAGACTGCTATGTTGGGAAAGTATAGAATGGATTACAGAATGATTTGCATTGCTAAAGTAACTGACTATGAATTAGAAAACCAAGGAAATAAAGAGCAGATGAATAACTGTTGAGATTCTGTAGGCAAATATGGGGAAAGAGTCATATGATTATTTTGACCCAGACAACCAGGAAAATGGTGATTATATGAGGAAAAAAAGAGAACATGGGAAATGAAATTAATTTGGTAGTCAAAGGACAGAAATTTATGAGGTAAAATTATTTTTTAAAATCAATTCTCAATACTCCTTCTTGAAATAATGTAAGACACATGACTGCAAACAACCATATGAATACATTTTAGTTATCTAAACAGAAGAAATTCCCCAAATTATCAATTGCAATTCCCCTATGTATCGAAAGCAATTTTCCTATTTTCTAAAATAATATACATATGCTAATTTCTGCATTAAAGGTATGACTTGCCTAGGAAAATTCCCTGTTTGGTTAAATAAAGAAAGTGCAAAGTTTCACGCTTCTCGTTACAAAAACAACTGCAAAAGAAGAAACAGTACCAGATATTAAGAATAATTTATATGGGGGGTGGGGAATAACAGGAGACTGAACCCAGAGGCATTATAGCACTGAGCTACATCCCCAGCAATTTTATTTTAACACGGGATCTCAGTAAATTCCTTAGGGCCTCACTAAATTGCTGATACTGGCTTCAAACTTACAATCCTCCTGCCTCAGCCTCCTGAGTCACTGGGATTACATGCACCACCATGCCCAACAAGATGTAAGAGTAATTTAAAGATTGCATTGATTTAAAGCTCAAAATGAACCAGAAGTAAAATTACTTAAAAAAAAAAAACTTAACCCAATCAAACTGCCTTAATAAAAGTAGAACATCAAAACAAGCAGACAACTTCTCACTCTTTGCGTACATTTGCAACATCTATTTTAGTTCTGCTGCTATTCTTTACAGACAAAAACCATGAAACTAAATGTCCAAGGAAGAAGACAAAAATGGTGACAGCTTTGGAAACCCTATTATTTAAAGAAAAATAAAGTGATAAGCCTGGAAAAAAAGAAGTCTTAAGGAGAATGTTAGTAGTTATCTTAAAATGAAAGGGACTATTGTGAAGGGCAATAATATAACCTATCATTGAAGAAATTCAAGCAAAGCCAATGGCCTCTTGTGGGTTTTAAGATTTATTGAGTGCTATAGGCAATTTACTACGTATAGCACTGAACATAACAGACAGAAATCCTTGCCTGTATACTCGAATAAAGGAGACAAAATAAGTAAAATATCTAACATATAGTTGCGTTGATAGACAGTGCTAAGCATTATAGGTAAAGAAGAGCAAATGTGAAAGTCCTCAGAGAAGCAGCTTTGTTTTTTTTTGTTTTTTTTTTTTTTGGTACTGGGGATTAAACTCAGGGGTACTCAACCACTGAGCCACATCCCCAGCCTATTTTGCATTTTATTTAGAGACAGAGTCTCACTGAGTTGCTTAGCACTTTGCTCCTGTCTCAGCTCCCTAGCCACTGGGATTACAGGTCTGCAGGACCTCGCCCTGCAAGAAGCACCTTTGTTAGGTTCAACAAACTAGAAACAGGAAAGTGTGATTAGAACAGAGTCAAACAAGAAAAGTAGTAGATGAGGATGAAGAGGCAATAGAAGACAAGGTCATGCAGTACTTTCTAAGCTAAAGTAAATACAATGACTTCTTCTCTAAGAGAGATGGGCCACTAGGCAGTTTTGGGCAGAAGAGCAAGGGGAAAAGCAGAAGCCAGCAAGATTACTCTAATAATCTACAAAAGAAGATAAAATGATTTTGTTACCAGAGTGTTAGCAAAGATTATAGAAGTGCTCAGACTTCAGATGTGTTTTGAAAATTTGGCCACATGAGAATCTGATGATAGACTGATGTGAGGTGTTTGTTAGAGAGCAAGAGTCCAGAACAATTTCAAAAGACTTTTATCTAAGCAACTAGAATGCTGAAGATGCTTACACAGATGACTATTAAAAAAAAAATTCAGAGTGCCATGGTTACTCTCACTGTTATTCATGCAGAAAGACAGCATCAATATAATCTAGAAACTTGTACAACTTCAGGATATGTCAAGTGAATCAAACCTAGTGAATTTGATTCTGCATTTTAAGCTCCGTAAAAAATCGATATCCTTTAAAGCCTGAAAAGCAATGCTCTAAACAACTTCTCAACTTAGTTGATTTTAGAGTCATAATGTGTTCCTGTATGATCTATAATTGCATATAATTTTCATTTGTGTCCTTATCATACTACTGTACCTCCATTATTCTAAATACTAATAAAAATATTTAAATGTGATAAAAATGTCAATCTGAAAATTAATATTTTAAAAATCTAACAAATTTTCAGAAGATGTAAAAGATTATCTCTATTATTATTTGTTCTACTTAGTTATACATGACAGAAGAATGTATTTTGATTCATTGTACACAAAGGGAGTACAACTTTTCATTTCTCTGGTTGTACACGATGTAGCATCACACCATTAGTGCAATCATACATGTATATAGGGTAATGATGTCTGCTTTCTTTCACTATCGTTCCCACCCCCTGACCCCTCCCCTTCCTTCATTCCCCTCTGCACAATCTAAAGTTCCTCTCTTACCCCTCACCCCCATTATGTATCAGTATCCATTTATCACAGAAAACAATTGGGCTTTGGTTTTGAGGCACTGGCTTATCTCCCTTAGCACAGTATTCTTCGATTCCATCCATTTACCTCAAAATGACATACTTCATTCTTCTTTAAGGCTGAGTAATATTCCATTGTGTATATATACCACAGTTTCTTTATCCTTTCACCTACTGAAGGGCATCTAGATTGGTTCCACAATCTAGCTATTGTGAACTGAGCTGCTATAAACATTGATGTGGCAGCATCAATGTGTTATGCTGATTTTAAGTCCTTTGGGTATAGGCCAAGGAGTAGGACAGCTGGGTAAAATGGCGGTTCCATTCCAAGTTTCCTAAAGAATCTCCATACTGCTTTCCATACTGGTTGCACCCATTTGCAATCCCACCAGCAGTGTAGGGACCTTTTTCCCACATCTTCACTAACATTTATTGTTCCTGTATTCTGGATAATTGCCATTCTGACTGGACTGAGATGAAATCTTAAGACTAGTTTTGATTTGCATTTTTCTAATTACTACAGATGTTGAACATTTTTTCATATATTTGTTGATTGAACATATATCTTCTGTGAAGTGTCTGCTCAGTTCCTTAGCCCATTTATTGATTGGGTTACTTGTATTTTTATTAAATTTTGAGTTCTTTATAAATTCTGGAGTTTAGTGTTCCATCTGAAGTGCATGTGGTAAAGATTTTCTCCCACTCTGTAGGCTCTCCATGTTATTGATCGTCTTCTTTGCTGAGAAAAAGCTTTTTAGCTTGAATCTATCCCATTTATTGATTCTTGATTTTACTGCTTGTATTTTGGAAGCCTTGTTAAGGAAGTCAGGTCCTAAGTTAACATGATGAAGATTTGGGTCTACTTTGTCCTCTATTTGGTGAAGGATCTCTAATCTACTTCCTAGGTCCTTGATCCATTTTGAGTTGGGTTTTGTGCAGGGTGAGAGATAGTGGTTTAATTTCATTTTGCTGCATATGGATTTCCAGTTTTCCCAGCACTACTTGTTGAACAGGCTATCTTTTCTACAATGTATGTTTTTGGCACCTTTGTGTAGTATGAGATAACTGTATTTATGTGGGTTTGTCTCTGTGTCTTCTATTCTGTACCATTGGTCTACGTGTCTGTTCTGGTGCCAATACCATACTGTTTTGTTACTATTGCTCTGTAGTATAGTTTAAGGTCTGGTATTGTGATGCCTTCTGCTTCACTCTTTCTACTAAGGATTGCTTTGGTTATTCTGGGTCTCTTATTTTTCCAAATGAATTTCATGATTGCTTTCTCTATTTCTATGAGGAATGTCATTGGGATTTTAATTGGAATTGCAGAATCCATATAGGGCCTTTGGTAGTATGGCCATTTTGACAATATTAATTCTGCCTATCCAAGAACATGGGAGGTCTTTCCATCCTCTAAGGTCTTCTTCAATTTCTTTTTTTGAGTGTTCTGTAGTTTTCATTGTAGAGGTCTTTCACCTCTTTTGTTAGGTTAATTTCCAATTTTTTTTTTTTGAGACTATTGTGAATGGGGTGGTTTTCCTAATTTCTTTTTCAGAGGATTCTTTGCTTATGTATGGAAATACATTTGGTTTATGGGTATTAAAACCTGAAAAGCAATGCTCTAAACAACTTCCCAACTTAGTTGATTTTAGAGTCATACTGTGCTCCTGCAAGATCTATAATTGCATATAATTTCTAATTTGCATCCATATCATACTACTGTATCTCCATTATTGTAAATACTAATAAAAATACTTAAATCGATGTAATAAAAACATCAACCTGAAAATTAACACAATATTTTAAAAATCTAACAAATTTTCAGAAGATGTAATAGATTACCTCTTTACACATAATTTGTCTAACCTATGCCATTTTCACATTTTCTCCTTTAAGAATAGCATTCATATTTATATATAAATTATATTTTATAATGAATACTGTCTTAAGTCTCATTCAAAAAAGCACACAAACTTTCCTTCTATAAAAATGTGCTTTACTAGCATAGAGGGAAGGGAGGGTTTGGGGTGGATGGGGGGTAAAATTAATAACAGAATGTGTGACAGATACCATTGCCCTGTGTACATGCATGAATGCACAGATGGTGTGACTCTACTTTGTGTACAACCAGTGAAACAATAGCTGTACTCCATTTGTGTTCAATGAATCAATAAGTAAATAAAAGAATAAATTAAAAAAAAAATGAACTACCTGAAAAAAAAAAAAAATGTGCTTTAAGCTTCAAACTTTTAGAAGTTGTATGCTTATTCCTGAATATGTCCTATATTTGCTATTTTTTACACCTGAAAAAATGATTATGCCATATTAACACTTTAAATTAATAAGGGTTTTAGCATTTCATTAGACTTTATTTTTCTCTCCAGTACTGGGGATTGAATCCACAGCCCTGAGAATGCTAAATGGCCATATCCCAGCCAATTTTAAATTGCCAAGGCTGGCCTTAAACTTGTGATCCTCCTGCCTTGGCATTCCATGCAGCTGGGATTACACGTATGCACTACCACACTTTGCTCACTAGATTTTTATCTAGACTTTTTAATCTTTTTTCACAAGTTTCAGTTCAACAATTTATATACTTTTAACTTGTTCATATTTACCTGCTTTATCTGCCTGAACTCCAGTTTCTGATCCAAGAATCCAGGCTTTTGAATATCAGCTTTGCTTTGAATTTCCAGTAATAGAAATGCAGATATCAAACAAAGTCACAGTCCTAGTCAGTAATGTGTGTTCAATAAAAGACTTAACAGACAAGCTATAGGTGGGTAAGATTATTGTTCACTGTGGTTATCTAAAGAGTTAGATATATTCCAGTTTGGGGTTATTAACTATCTACAGTTCTATGATCACAAGTCATAGCTACTTCTTATTACTTCTACTAAGCTCTGTAAGTTAATTATAAGTTGAACTGAATTTTCTTTGGATGATCCTAAATTGACTTCAAATAATTTCAAAGAATAGATGATCGTTAAAAAATTTTGGTAAACCTTTTATTTTTCTGATGATTTTAAATTCATGAATTTTAATCTTTAATGTCTTTTCCCAGGCTTTACGTTTCCAAGCTAAAATATCTTTTTAGTCTGTTATGCCTAATATAATGTTCTAACATACTTCTACCTACTAGTGGCTCTTTTTCATTTCATTGCATGCATTATGTATTGTTTTTATTATGTAGTGAAAATAATATTTCAAATATATCCACGCAGAGTCTGGGGGGAATGGCCTGATTCTTAAATTTTATAAGAGGCCACTGAGGTTTGAAATTGGGAATGAAAAAAAGAAAAAAGAAACCACTGGTTCAAATCAGATTTTAGGAGCCCAACACTAATTTTTTCCACAAGAACCCTGGAATACATGGAAATAAGAATCCTAGGCCACCCATTACAGTGCATTCAAATAACAGCCGTGTGTGGAGAAATTTCAGTTCTCTAGAATAGTGCTGCTCCAAAAGAAATTAGTCTATCAAGCATATGAAATGTGGGTAGTGTCAGGAAATAAATGTTTAACTTTACTGAAGTTTTAATGAATTTAAACTTCAAAAGCCCAAAGTATACTACACACTTATACTACACACAGGTGGTGTACCTGTAATCTCAGCAGCTGAGGAGGCTGAGGCAGGAGGATCACCTGTTCAAAGACTCCCTTAGGAACTCAGCGAGGCCCTAAGCAATTCAGCAAAACCCTGTCTGTAAATAAAATATAAAAAAGGGCTGAGGATGTGGCTTAATAAAACACCCCTGGGTTCAATCCCTGGTACCAAAAAAAAAAAAAAAAAAAAGTTGTAGTAGTAAATAATAGGTGGGGTTGGGGAAGAGAGCAGAATCCAATAAGTCATCAAACTGGCAGTAAGTTTGTATCATTTTTCCCCATCCAGAAACCTCTGGGCTAGGCTTAATGGGGCCTAAAATGTAGAAACTGGGCATTGGTAATGACAGAGAGAAATATAAGGGAAGAAATCCTTGTAGCTCTATCTGAGGAATGAGAAAGGAGTCTCTATGCTGAAGAAGAGAGAGGAAAAGTGTTCCTTTTTTTCTCCCCTTTACTCATACCTTATGTCCTAAGTCACCAAGTAATCCTGTGGTGGTGGGGGCTACAACATAAGCAGCAGCAGGAGCCTAAAACTGAACAAAGAGGAACCATCCTCACAAACTAAAGAAACTCTGGGCCATTTTTGTTGATTTTTCTCCTGTCTTCCTATCACTTGGATATAGACATAGTTATGCGAAGTGGAATAGATGAAAACGGCCCTTTCCAGTCAGAGAACAGAAAAGAGGGCCTCAGGGATCCGGAAAATAACATGAATATAACAAGAAAAGAAATTGAGAAAGTAAGCTGTTTAAGAATTCCTAGTTCATCCCTCAGCTTTATACATAAATGTGGATTTAACCTAAACAGTATACCATAGAAACTGAAAACTAAAATGAGATAAACACTCATGGAGCATACTGGTTACTGGGTAGTGAACACACTAAGAAAGTCGACAGAAACAAAGATGGTACAGATGTTAAAGAAATGGATTGATTATCTACATGAATTATCTAAAGGGTGGACAATGATTTCTAAAATCGGGTATTAAAAAGATTAAATTACTTTTAAATGGAAAGATTAAAGAAAATCACAGTTAAGACTTAGATGATATAAAGAACCACTAAATGGAAATTTTAGAACTGAAAAATACAGTAGCCGGGCGTGGTGGCACAGGCCTGTAATCCCAGCACCTGGGAGGCTGAGGAAGGAGGATCGCGAGTTCAAAGCCAGCCTCAGCAACTTAGCGAGGCCCTAAGCAACTCAGTGAGACCCTGTCTCTAAATAAAATACAAAATAGGGCTGGGGATGTGGCTTCAGTGGTCAAGTGCCCCTGGGTTCAATCCCCAGTACCAAAAAAAAAAAAAAGAAAGAAAGAAAGAAAGAAAGAAAGAAAGAAAGAAAGAAAGAAAGAAAGAAAGAAAAAAATATAGTAACTGAAATAAAAAATACTACAGACTCAATAGCAGAATGGAAATGAAAAAGCAAAGAGTCAATGTTTTTAAAAAATAGGATAGTAATTATTCAATCAAAACAAGAATGAAATATTGAAAGAAAATTACTAGTAAGTCTTGGGAACATGTTAAGCAATAAACACCAAAACCCTAATATTTATGTCTAGATACCAAAGAGAAGAAAATGAGAGTAGTGTTGGTGGCAGTGGTAGTGGAAAAGGAAAATAAATAGTAATAGTAAACTGGAAACTTCCTAAAATCTGGTAAAACTATATTCAAAAGCTCACAACCACCAGAAAGACCAATCTTAGTGAAATTCATGCCTGGAAATATTATAGTCAAATTGCTGAAAAAAAACATTTTTTAAATGTACTACTTATGATGGAAAGTGAAGGCAAATGATTTAAATGACTGATAATATCTCACCAGAAACCACACAAGCCAGAAGGAAACAGAATAATATCTTTTAAATGCCAAATAAGAAAAAACTAAAAACTTTTAAAAAAATAAATAAATAAAAAATAAACTATCTAGCTAAAATATCCTTCAGGAATCAACGTAAAACCAGACATTCTCAGTTGGAAAATGGTAAGAGTTCTTTCCCAGTTTTAAAAGAATTACTAAATGAAGTTCTTTAGTCACAGGAAATGGAACATCAGGAATGATGGAAGAACAAGAAAAATGGTAAATATCTGCATAAATATAATTAACTGTTCTCACCTTGAATTTTTAAAAATATGTTTGACAAGAAAAGCAAATATTTGCTGGGTGCAGTGGCATATGCCTATAATCGCCAGTGACTCAAGAGGCTGAAGCAGGAGGGTCACAAGCTCCAAGCCAGCCTTGTTAACTTACGGAGGACACTATCTTAAAATAGGAAAAAAAAAGTCAAGTGCCCCTGGATTCAGTACTACAAGGGGAAGGGAGCAAATATTTACCACATTTTCTGATAAGATATATGTAGAAGTAATACAAGATAATTACACCATAAAAGAAAGAAAAAAGGGACCTACCTGATAGTTAAGATTTCTACATTTTCACTTCCAGTAGTAAAACACTGATTCTTAGTAGACTGAAAGGTGAAAAATCAAGTATGTATATTATAATCCCCGGAACTATCACTAAAAAAGTGGACAGTCAAAAGAGCAACAAACTTAAATTTAACACTAAAAAATGTTCAAATAACTGAAAGAAAATACCAAAGAACAAAAACAGAAGTAACAAACAGAAAATGGTAAGCGTAATCCTAAATCCAAACACATCAATAGTTAAAATATGAGATATATGGCAAAAGCACTATAATATTAAACTGCTTGTCAGAAAAGGACTCAAATCAATAAACTACCACCTTAAGAAACTAGAAAAAAAAAGGAAAATATATGCAAAGTAAAAGAAAATAAAAAGAGTAGAAATCAATAAAACTGAAAACGGTAAAACAGAAAAATCAATGAAACCAAAAGCTCATTCTCTGAAAAGATCAATAAGATTTAAATCTCTAGCAAGACTGATGAAATAGATAACCTGAATTGCCCTAGAACTATTTAAAGAAATTGAATTTGTAGTTAAAAGCCTTCCAAAAAAAGAAGCCTCTAGGCCAGATAATTTCCCTGGTGAATTCTACTAAATATTTAAAGAAGAAATAACACCAAATCAACACAATCTCTTCCAGAAAATGGAAAATGAGCACTTCTCAGCTTATGAGTTCAGCATTATTCTAATACCAAAAAAGACTAATACCAAAAAAGACAAAGACAATAGAAGAACAAATTTCTATACTAGACTTTATCTAAATTTAAAAAAAAAAAAACTGATACATTCAACTGAACAAGAGAATACAAAGTGGCAATAAAAAGGTACAAACTAGTACTTCACTCTATCACTTGGATGACTCTTAAAGGAATTATACTGAATAGAAGAAGTCAGTCTCAAAAGGTTACATATTATACAATTGCATTTCTATAACATTATTGAAAGGTCAAAACTACAGCAGAACAATGTGCCAACAGTTACCTGGGTTAGGGGAAGGTATGAATACAAAAATAACATGAGGAAGAGTTTGGAGACAGACAACCACTCTGAATCCTAACTGTGGTGGTGGTAATACAAATCGATTAAATTCACAGAACTATACACCCAGAAAAAGGCAATTCCACCATATATTAATATTTTTCTAATTTAAACCCCAACCCGAGAGCAATTATGGACTAAAAAATAAATGAATGGTTTCAACAAAGGTATTTTTTTCATTGACAGCTTCATAGTTGCAAGTCTTTCCAATGGGTCTAATTATCACCAAAACACAGAACCCATTCAAATTATATCTATGTAGGTGACTGAGAGGTTATTTGAATTTTCTTTCTCCAGTTCTTACATTTTCTATAGCACTGTAAAGTTTAGAGACAAGAATATCTATAACTTGTGGAGATAACAGAAATTAAACACAACAGGATGTCTGTTTGATACCCAGCACTCTATGGGAACAAGGACTAAAGTAGAATTTAACACCTCTACCACATTCTATGTAAGAGTTATAGAAATAGATCAATTCTAATCTTGTAGTGATGGTATGGAACTGACCAATTCTGCATTATTTGGGAGAAGAATCTACTACAGCTGGCTCCCAGATGGGTTATACTCTTACATAACAGTAAGGAAAAATATATCTATAATGCAGTACTTTAATTTAAAAAGGAAAAAAACAAACGTTTATGTGCCTAGATAGTATACCATAAAAAAGTCTGATAAATCGTAGTACGATAGGTCTCCACTATTTATCTGAATGAGAAACAATTACAGAGTGGTAGCATGTTATATGTTCTCCAATAACTTAAATATATTTCAGCAATTCTTCTCTAATAGTCCCACCCCTACCTAAGATACAGAGGAGGAAATAGAAAAGATTGATTATATAAACTTCAATTATCCTCAATATTCCCATCCCCATTTACCAAAGTACAATGACATAACTAATTTAAATGAAAAAGTCAATGAAAATTAAGCCTATGTCCACTACAGACAAAAAGCGAAAGAACAGTGAGAGGTTATAGACTCATTATACAACCAAAACTCCCAAGAAGACTTTGTCACTTGATGACAAAAGCACTATAACCTCACATCTGGCAAGCAGAACAGCAGGGAGAGAAAAGGCATCCTGAATGAAGTGTGAAAGTAGAAGATCTATAAATTTTTATCCTGTTCTTATAACCAGAACAGGAAAATTATCGACTGTATTTTTACTTTAACCCTTCATCTACTTTCAAAAGACTTCTGAGCCAAAATGGCAATCCCTCTGTATCCATCCACCTCCCAAAAAAAAAAAAAAAAGATGGAAATAATATGTAGGATGCAGAAAACACTTTAAAAAAAAATCTGTCTTGGCTCATTTGTGCTGCTGTAGCAAAATACTTGAGACTGGGTAATTTCTAAATAATAGAAATTTACCTCTCACATTACTGAGGCTGGGAAGTCCAAGATCAAGGCACTGATAGCTTTGGTGTCTGGTAAGAACCCAGTCCCTGTTTCCAAGATAGTTCCTTGTGGCTATATCATCATATAATAAAAGGAACAGGAGGGCAAAAAAGGCCCAGCTAGTTCCCTCCAGCCCTTTTATATAGGACCAATTCCGCCCAAAAGGGCAGATTCTTCATGGCCTAATCAATTCCCAAAAGCTCCATCTCTCAATATTCTTGCATTAGGGATTAAGTTTCAACATGGAATTTGCAGGGGACACAAACATCCAAACCACAGCAAAATCCTAAAACTTACAGGAATTAATGAAAACAAATGACCATATACAAATGCTTGTTATAGAAAATTGAAATGGATTTCATCTACAATAGGAAAAAAGGGAAAACATTGCTTCTAAATTTTATTCTGTTCTGTTTAAACAAAAATATAAAAACCTCACATTACAGTTCTAACTCTAGAAATGAGTCTTTTTTACAAATACTAAATATTACTTTTTGATTCCTTGACAAATGATCACTTTCTTCATATCAATCCTTTACAAACTGATACAAGTAACTCACCCTCTTAGTTACTCTCTCAGGTGGAGATAAGTGCATTTTATTATAATATGTAAATATATATATCAATGTGTCTTAGATGAGTATTTCACATAATTTAAAGAAGCATTTCACAATCCTACTCCTCTGAAATACAACTATTCTATCCCACATATGCATTATATTACGTACTATACAAACTTAAAAAATCATATTTATATATTATCTAAGTCCATTAATAGACATTGGAATTTTCTCCTAAATGTAATCTTACTACAATGCTACAATTTCCTATTATCTGGACTTCTGAGTAAAATTTTCATATCATTTGTAGTTACTGCTTTCTAACAAGTCAAAAATAATCTCAGTGAACTCTTATAGTACCTTGTCAAGGAGATATTCCATCTTACAAAAAATTAAATAATCTGCTCAAGAAGTATGGAACTCACTAGCCCTTTGCCACAAAATAACACAAATAATAATCTAAGTCAAAGTCACTAGAAATTAGAAGTATTCAGACACTAAGAAGTGGTAACACTATCCATGATTCAAATCACTGCAAAACTGTTAAGCTAATAACTGCCCCATACATCACTATATAACAAGATCCAGCAGCATACCTTTCAAAGCAGTGCTCAATGAACAGCTTTGGAAAGAACTGCTTTTTATGTCTAACAATCACAGCACATATTATTTGTAATGCATAGTTCCAAGGGTATTTGCTCTCTCTTACTCTCCATACACGTACGTATGTACGTGCACATATGTCCCTGTGTGTGTGAATCTCACTATTATCCTTGGTATTAACTTCATTTTATAGTAATTCTACTGACATGGCCCCCCACCTGCATGGGTCATGGATGCAGGGAGCCCACCATGATTCGGGCCTGAGGTACTCAGAGCCAGGGTCGAGGTAAGCCAGGGCCTGCTGACCTGTCACTGTGTGGAGGCCTGGCCAGGCTGGTGGGGACTCCAAATCAGCACAACCGCCACAGTCCAGGACCTCTGATCGTCCACGATCTGCCACCTTCAACATTATACTTTCCCACCAGAGGTGGAAAAATGGAAGTGAGGCAAACCTGAATAGGACTGCAGGACTAACCAACAGCATAAGTACTTTTCTAAAACCCGATTAGCATCAATTTGGATCAACAGAATGGACCCAAGTACTATATGAACCCCTAGACTAGCATACACAAGGGGTAACCCCTTATCAGGTCCCCTCTCACCCTGTGGGAGTTGTTTTTATTCACATTAAATAAATCTACTCTTATACTCACTCATCTTCCTCAGGAGACAAGAAGCCAGAAAGAAGAATTTGGTGGTGAGTTGCTGGAATCTGATTCAAAACTGGAGGGCACAGACCACCAAGTAATAGCTGCAACACAATTCTTGGTTACAGAGGCCTGCATTGTATACAGACCCCATCTGCCAGCAGGAGCTAAAAAAAACTCCAGTTTTACTGTCATTAACATCATTTTATAGTGGAAACACACCTAGCAAGTGGTGGAGCTGGAATTGAAATCCAAATAATCTGGCTCCACTGTGCTCTTAACAATGAAACTATACTGCCTCTCTAATAGAAAAATCACATTTCTAAAGGGTCATAAGTCATTACTATGATTTGGATATGGTTTGAGTGTGTCCCCCAAAGAGTTCATGGTTGGGGACTTGATCCTCAATGTGGCAACATTGGGAGATGGTGAACATTTAAAAGATGGAAACTAGTGGGAGATCACTAAGGGTGCTGCCCTCAAAAGAATTAATGCATTTTTCATGGGATCCCAGTCAGTTCTGGAAAGATGATTGTTATAAAAGAGCAAACCTAACCCCTGAATTGCTCTCTGGTTTCCTACTTCATCATGTGATCTCTCCTCTCATATGCACTCCTTTCAATGTGATGTCATCTACCATGAAGTCCTCTACTATAGCCAGGTCAGGGCTGATGCCATGCCCTTGAACCTCAAGACTGTGATCTAAATAAACCTTTTTTTATGAAGTACATAGACCCAATTATTTCATTATAGTAACAGAAGAGGAACAAATACAGTCATCCAACTCACCCAAACACCACCTCTATACGGTATTTAAGTAACTTTAACATCTACCTAAGGCTAGTGGTAATAGCAGCTATCTCTTTGTCCCATTTCCTTAAAATGTTTTCCAAGTTCTTATAATATAAAACAAACAAACAAAAACACCTGAAAATAGAATAATTGGATCAAGACAGTCCAGCTCCATCATCTTCCAACACATCACCAGTATTCCATCTTCCTTAAAACACAGCAATAGGAAAAACAAATCATGGTAAGAAACCAGTTGTGAACTAGAGATGTAGCTCAGTGGTACAGCACTTGTCTAACATGCCTGAGGTCCTGGGTTTAATCCCCAGCACTGCCAAAAACAAAGTAAAGGATAAAGTCAAGTGTTTTTTGTTAATTATTTTGGGGGTGCTATGAACTGAGCTCAGGCCTAATTCATGCTAGCATGTACTACTTTTTTTAAGTTGTAGATGAACAAAATACTTTTATTTATTTATTTTTATGTAGTGCTGAGGATAGAACCCAGTGCTTCACACATGCTAGGCAAGCGCTCCACTACTGTGATACAACCCCACCCACTAGCATGTATTCTTAACTACATAACCGGGACTGGCCAGGTGATTTATAAGTCAATAAACAAAGAAATATTGCCAAAGAATATATACTATTAGATGACTTTTTTCCCCCCTGGTGTCAGGAATCAAACTCAGGGCCTCATGCATGCTAGGCAAGCACTCTACCACTAAGCATATATCCCCAGGCCCTAATTATTGAGTTTTTAAAGTGCCCAACTCAAACTATGAAAAATCTTTAGGGATAGAATGATATTAAGATTCTCTCTTAAACGTAATCTTACTACAAGAGCTACAAACTGTGACTGTTTTCTTTCTTTTCTCTTTTTCTTTCAAAGGGGTGAGCCCCACTGGGACTGAACCAAGGGGAACTTTACTACTAAACTACATCTCCAACACTTTTTATTCTTTATTTTCAAACAGGGTCTCACTAAGTTGTTTAGGGCCTTGCTAAATTGCTGAGGATAGCCTCAAATGAAAAACCCTCCTGCCTCACCCTCCCAAATTGTTAGGATTACAGGCATGTGCCACCATGTCCAGCAGTAAACTACTTTTTCTTTCTTTCTTTCTTTCTTTTTTTTTTTTTTTTTTTTTTTGGAACTGGGGATTGAACTCAGGGGCACTCAGCCACTGAGCCACATCCCCAGCCCTATTTTGCATTTTATTTAGAGACAGGGTCTCACTGAGTGGCTTAGTGCCTTGCCCATGCTGAGGCTGGCTTTGAACCTACGATCTTCCTGCCTCAGCTTCCCGAGTCGCTGGGATTACAGGCGTGTGCCACCACGCCCAGCTAGTAAACTACTTTTTCAAATGAAATGGCTAACTAATCATTCTTCTCTTGTGTTCACAGTGACTAGCTAACCTACATTTTAAAAAAATGACTTATTTGACACTACAAAGTACATTAGTAAGTTATTAATAAGAAAGGGAAAGATGTTATACTTCCCAAAAAGATTTTCCAGCGCCATCAGGAGAGAGTCAGCCCCATCCTAATCCCCCCTCCCTATAGTCCAACCCTAACCCCTCCCACACCTTATAGCCCCGCCCTAATCCCCTCCGGCGCCCTATAAAAGTTGGCAGGAACAGAATTAATGTGCTATTCCCCGGGCACCCCGCTTTTAGGAGTAAGGGCAATCACCACTGGCCAGCTAAAATAAAGGCTTATTTTGGCTTTAAGTGATCAGCTTGGATGATTTTATTTTCTTTGGGTACAACAAAGGGAGAAAACTGAAAAATGATGAATTCATTCTTAAACTATTCTAAATAACATTATTCAGAATAATCTTACAAATCTATATCTAAGAATAATCCTGAAATTAATCCAAGTTTCTTA
Source organism: Glaucomys volans (assembly GCA_020662805.1). Lineage (NCBI taxonomy): Eukaryota > Metazoa > Chordata > Mammalia > Rodentia > Sciuridae > Glaucomys > Glaucomys volans. The sequence goes on from JAJEJO010049158.1 coordinate 243,567, forward strand.
AGGGTATATCAAAACAGTCCCTAAACAAGCAGCCCTGTAAAGCGCTGAAATTCATGCCCCCAAACTAACATCATTATCCCATTTTCTGAAGGATAAATATTATCTACCCACATGGAATGTTTTAATTTTTAATCTCATTTCCCCCCAGTTATTCTAATTATAAATTAATTCTACGTTGCTCATGTGGCTAGTCCCTAGTCCACTGGTTCTCACATTTCTGCAGGTTTTTATTTTTGTTTTGTTTTGTTTTGTTTTTAACCAGGTATTGAACTCAGAGGCACTTGGTCACTGAGCCACATCCCCTGGCCTATTTTGTATTTTATTTAGAGACACGGTCTCATGGAATTGCTTAGCGCCTAGCTTTTGCTGAGGCCTCCTTTGAACTCCTTCCTCCTGCCTCAGCCTCCGCACCACATGCACCACCGCACTGGACCTTGAAAATAAATTTGAATTAAATGTTTCTAAAACTGCAGAAAATTGTCAGGAGCGGTGGGGCAGCCTGTAAACCCCGAGGTTCTGGAGGCCTATCTCAAATATCTGGACAAAATATGAAAAGAAACTTACCAGAGTATGCTGAAATACAAATAAACAAAAGCAGAATACAGAAGGGAGTAAAAACTTGGAGAATTGAACTATATTGAGTTTTCCTGTTTTATTATTTTTTTTGTCCAATGACTCTGTCCCACGGGTGGCTACATAATGGTAGCAGCAGCACAGGTAACAGAGAGTCTGAGAGAAACTTCATTTTTCTGGAACCAGGAAAAGGGAACCCTACAGGTCAGGACTCACAAAAGGGAGCAGGGAAGGCAGGACTTTTTAATTCTAAGAAGCCTATACAATTACTGGCTGAGTTATGCATGCATTCACCAAGCACTGGACAGACCCAAAAGAGCACAGCAAAGGCTTTTAACCAACTACAAACTACTGGATTGTACACTTAAATGGGTGAATTGTATATATGAATTATTATACAATGATGAGAGGTGATGGGCTACACTGAGGCTGGAACTATTACCTTAAAAGTAAAAACAAAATTTGCGTTCTTAACCTAATGGGTTGAGTTTGCTAAAAAACATCCAGAGGATTATCACAGGACTCAGAGTTTATACAACAGAATATTTTCCAGGATACAGTCCAAAATTACCTGGCATACAAACCACTAGGAAATATAACCAATTCTCAAGAGAAATGACAATAAATAACTGCCAAACCCAAGATAACCCTTACATATTGGAATTATCAATGATTTTTAAAACAGCTACAAATTGAGTATCATTAATCTGAAAATCCAAAATCTGACATGCTCCAAAATCTGAAACTTTGAGCAATAAAATGATGCTTTAAGTGGAAAATTACACTTTGACTTCATGTGACATGTCACAATCAAAATGCAGGCACACTAAAAATGATGCACAAAATTACCTCCAGATTATGCATGTAAGGTATATCTGAAACAACTTTCCTATTTAGACTTGGGTTGGTTTCATCCTCAAAATATTTCATATATATGCAAATATCAAAAAAAAAATTAAGAAAAATCTGAAATACTTCTGGTCCCAAGCATTTTGGATGAGGAATGCTCAACTTATAACTATACTCCATGGAGGGGAGAAAAAAAAAAAAAAAAAACCCCTCTGGAAAAAAAGGTCAGACTGAAATTTCACCAGGAGAAGACAGTAACTATAAAAAAGATACTGAATTTTTTAAAATGATACATTGTCTGAACCAAAGAATAAAAATGCAGGGCTGGGTGGGAGTGCAGCTCAGTCAGAGAATTTGCCTACCATGCATGAGTCCTCAGGTTTGATCCTATGGGGGTGGGGAAGCAAAGGAAGAAATTGGTCAAAACATGAAGCTAAACTGTAGAAATGATTTAATCTTTAGAACTCAGAAAAAAAAAAGAGTTTCAGGGACTTGGAGATAAAACCAAAAGTTCTATTTATGTCAAAAGAGACAGAAATATGGTACAGAAAAAATATTGGAAGAAATAATGTCCAAAACCTCCCAAACTTCCAGAAAGGCACAAAATTACAAATGTACAAATCTCACAGAACACCAAATAGGATAAATGCAAAGGTAAAACATGCCCAGACAAATCATAATCAACTTCAGAAAAGCAAAGATAGAAAAATCCTTAAAGTAGGAAAGCTCAACATTGGAGAAATTAATGATTCAATTACTGAAATTTCTTGTCACAATCAAGAGTCCAAAAGAGACAGTGAGTGGGGCATCTCTAAAATGCTAAAGGAAAAAAAAAAAAACTTGTTAACCCAGAATTTTACATGTTAAAGAAGAAATTCATCAAAAATGAAAGTGTTTTAAAGACATTTCATTCAAGAAAAAATTAAAACAATTTATGGCCAGAGACCTACAGTAAAGATGAACTAAAGGAAGTTCTTCAGACTGAAGAGAAATAACAGATAAATTCAGAATTTCATTAAAGCACAATGGCTGGGATGGCTGAGGAAGGAGGATCTCAAGTTCAAAGCCAGCCTCAGAAACTCTAAGCAACTCAATGAGACCTTGTCTCTAAATAAAATACAAAATAGGGTTGAAGATCTGGCCCAGTGGTCAAGTGCCCCTGAGTTTAACCCCCAGGAACCCCAAAAAAAGATACAAAATGAACAGTAAATAACTTTTCTCCTCTTAACATCTTCTCAATATGTATGACTTCTGAAAACAAAAATTACGTAATTGGTGGGGTCATCATTGCAAGTATATGTAATCTTCTGACAACTATTCCATAATGATCACTGCAGTTACAGGACTTTACATTTACTTCAAGTGGTAAAATATTAACTCTAAGTGTCAACATTCATGCATATACATTATAATTCCTATTGTCAATAGAAATATTTGAGCCACATATGTATGTTTAAATTTCTAATACCACACTGAAAGAGTTAAAGAAACAGTCAATTTAGTATATACACTATTAACCCAGTATGTCCATCATTTCAACATATAAGCAATAAAAAACTTAAATGAGATAGTTTACATTTTCTTGTGAAATCTGGTATGTATTTTATACTTATACCACATCTCAATTTGAACTAACAACATTTTAAGTGCTCAATAGTCACATATGTAGCTACTGGCCACTTCACTGGAATGTGAAGTCCCAATGCAACCACTAAAAAAAATACTGCAAAGAAATGAGAATCACAACATCAATATATAAATTTAAAATGGAATAATAAAATATATTCATATAACCCCCAAAAGGCAGAAAATAAAGAACAGAGTAGTATATATTATAGTTAATAAATATATAGTTAATATAATATATAGTTAATTAATATATAGTTAATATTAAATTAATCTAGTTATATTAAATGTAAATGACATAAATAATGTTAACACCAATTAAAAGATTATCTCCCTCAACCAATGGGTATACATTAGGGGTGATGTGTCAGAACCCATGTTTGAGAAGTTCCAAAGATGTTGTAAAGGCTCCTTTTCTGAAATGATTATTTTTCAAAAATATATTTTGACATACGGTTTGTGAATTTACTGTATTTCAAGCCAAATGTCTACGACCCTGAAAAACAGAACTAGAAATTTATTTGAATGGAGAAGAGATCCCAAAACATTCTCCCAAAAATATTAAAGTTAAATCAATGACACAAATTTTGTATTTACTTAAAGTTCAATAGTTGGAGAAAAAACAGATTATCAAACCTTTAAGAAAAAAAAAGACTGAATTACATACCTATCTGTAAGAAATTCACTTTAAAGACAGGTTAAAATAAAAGAATGGGAAGATGCTGCATACAAAGAAAGATGAAGTGGGTATATTAATATGAAATATTTTGGACTTCTTTCAAGGCTAAGTTGAATTTGCTTCCCCTCTCTTCAGTTTTAATTTTATTTAATTCTATGGGAGTTTTGAAACAATAAAGATATTTTGTTTCACGCATCTCCCTCATGTTATTTATGTTAATGTCTCCATAACTGTTTCTAAAGTAATATGGTCTAATACATTTAAAGTTGTCCCATCTGAAAGGATTTTCAGGTGAATGGTAGCTTATGAATTCTTTTAAGTTTTTAATGTTTATTCCCTATTAAAAGAGTAGTTCTACAAAACATTTCTATTAACACTTTTACATACAAGATAGTACCATGCATACATTTATATTGTAGAACTAATTAGAACAAATTTTTAAAAAACTTTTTAAAAAGACCATTTATCATTTATAGGCAGTTTCACTAATCCAAGAGAATTTTCAAAGCAGTGTTGCCTTGGCTTCTCTCTTTAATGTTTTTATTTCTGTTTTTGTATACTTTAAACTGCTGAACAACTACTGCAATCAAGGTACTGAGCCTGACATTGGTATACAAAGACAGATTTAATTACTGTACCCCTCTTCCCAGCACAAAGAGTAAAAGCTGGAGAAATAGCATACAAGATAGCATACACAAGCATAAATGCCAAATGTGACCAACAATCAAGGAATTTTTGAGAAATGCCTTGAGGGGAGCAACTGCTGACTGATAAAGAGTAAAAGGAGAAAATGTAAAATGCAGAAATAATACATGAGTGCTTTAAGAAAATTTTCAGGACTAATTTAGTCAGAAAGAATTCATTTAAGAAAGCAAAAGGAAGTGAGGACAGAGAAATAATTACGGGCCAAATGAAAAGGAACTTTAAGTCCAAGGTAGAATCTGTGTTTTATAAAAAGCAGAGAATCCCCAAGGAAAAGTCCACCTCTCTTAAATTTTCTTGAAAGTGGTTTCTGAGATGTTTAAATGGGTGGTTTTAAAGATAATGCAGCAGCAGAAAGGAAAGAAAATAAAGTATAGAAAATCAGTTAGGAGAAAATGGAAAGGGAGCTAGATGTCAAAAAAGAAGGCCTACATTAATGTTTATTACAGCTCAATTCACAATAACTAAGCTATGGAACCAACCTAGGTGCCCATCAAAAGATGAATGAATAAAGAAAATGTGGTACATACACACAATGGAATATTACTCAGCCATAAAGAAGAACAAAATTATGGCGTTTGTTGGTAAATGGATGGAACTGGAGACTATCATGCTAAGTGAAATAAGCCAATCCCCCAAAACCAAAGGCCAAATGTTTTCTGATATGCAGATGCTGACTCACAATGGTGGGGTGGGGCAGGTGGAGGTTCACTGGATTGAATAAGCGAGAGTAGGGGGAAAGGGGATGGGAAAGGGAAGACAGTAGAATGAATCAGACATAACTTCTATGTTCATATATGAATATATGAACAGTGTAACTTCACATCATGTACAACCACAAAAACAGGAAGTTATACCCCATTATGATATGTCAAAACACATTCTACTATCATGTATAACTAAAAAGAACAAATGAAAAAATTTTTAAAAAGAAGGCCTGATTGGGACTACAGGCAAAGGCCATGTTTCATCCCCAGAAATAACAGACACATAGTTATCAACAAAACTGGAGCATAGGCTTGTGATAGGGAAAGGACCTCCTTCATGCCAGGTAATGTCAGGTGATGAATTAAATACTTCAGTATGCCTTGCCACATGTCATTCTCTTTATATTAAGGAGGCACTTTTTAAAAATATTAAAATACCATCAACACTAAACATCAGAATATTGCATTAAAAAGGCTGCAAACTCAGTAAATGAGCTAACTTAAGAATACAGAGCCAGGAGTGGTGGCGCACGCCTGTAATCCAAGTGACTTGGGAGGCTGAGTCAGGAGGATCATGAGTTCAAAGCCAGCCTCAGCAACTTAGCGAGGCCCTAAGCAACTCAGTGAGACCCTGTCTCTAAATAAAATACAAAATAGGGCTAGGGATGTGACTCAGTGGCCGAGTGTCCCTGAGTTCAATCCCTGGTTCAAAAAAAAAAAAAAAAAGAATATGGAAAAGAGATTAATTAAAACAGGTAATAGCTGGGGGCAGTGGTGCATGTCTGCAATTCAAGTGACTCAGGAGGCTGAGGTAGACAGAAAGCAAATTCAAGATTAGCCTCAGCAGGTGGTGTGGGCCTGTAATTCCAGTGGCTCCAGAGGATGGTGAGTTCAAGATCAGCCTCAGCAACTGAGTGAGGCCCTGTCTCTAAATTAAATATTAAAAGAGGCTGTAGATGTGGCTCAGTGGTTTAGCGCCCCTGGGTTCAATCCCCAGTACCACCCAAAAAAAAAAAAAGGAAACAGACCAGCCCCAGAAATTTAACGAGCATTTAAGCAAATTAGCCAGACCCTGTCTCAAAATGAAAAAAATACTTAAATAAAAAAGGACTGGAGAGTGGCTCAGGAGTAAAATGGCTGGGGATGCATTTCAGTAGTAGAGTGCCCCTGGGTTGCATCTCCAGTAAATAAAAAAATTAAAACAGGTGAGGTAACTGAGATACTGGTTAAGTTACCTATAAAAGGTAATAATATTATCACCAGACCAAGTCAGCTTGACTCCTAAACCTGCATATTAAAAAACTGAACTAATTTTTACCTTACTGTCAAAATTAGTATAAAAAGACACCCCTAAAAATACAACTGGGACCAGGGCCCAGTGGCACACACCGTAATCCCAGTAACTAGAGAGGCTGAGGTGGGAGGATTGCCAGTTCAAAGCCAGCTTCAGCAACTTAGCAAGGCCCTAAGCAACTCATCAAGACCCTATCTCAAAATAATAAAGGGATGGGGATGTGGCACAGTGGTTAAGAGCTCCTGGGTTCAATCCTTGGTACCAAAAAAATTTATATATGTATAGAATATATATGGCTGAGAACTTGAAAATGTTAGGGTAAAAGGGAAAATTAACTTTGTCAGGGGAATGAAGGGAAGGGAAGAGGGATGGAAATTGGAAAGACAGTAGAATGAATTGGACGTAATTTTCCTATGCTCATATATGAATACACAGCCAGTGTAAGTACACATCATGTTCAACTACAACGATGGAATCAAAATTGTAATGGGTTGCATCCTATGTACATATATGTCAAAATACACCCTACTGTCATGTATATCTAAAAGCAACAAATAAAATTAGATGCTGATGTTCTCAGCATCTAATTACATTAGATGTAATTAGAAATTATATCTTGATGTCCAGGATAATGAGGTCATACACATGTGGACAGTTAGAATGGCATGAAATTGTATTTTGTGTTTTGTTTCACTCACATTTGTTCATCTATCAGATGACAGTCAAGTCCTCTGTGTATACAGCATTTGCTATGTAATATGAAAAGTCTATGAAGGAATCCTTTTTTTCCTTCAAAAAAAAAAAATGCCCATTAATAGGAAATGGCTTTTTAAAAATACCAGTCACTAAAGATAGTGAATTGGAGTTCTACCAGATGACTTGGAGAATTTTCAAATGAGGCATTAATGAGTGACAAAAGCAAGATGCACAAAAGCATATAACACATGAACTTACTTTCATTTAAAAAAAATTAATTTTGTCTTATCCCAAATACAAATATCTTAAGAGGATTTAAATTAAACAGTTGAGAGCATTTTTGAACACTAAAATCTATGGTGTAATAATCTTTTACAAGAAAGAATAAATATAATCTTTAAATGAACATGTCTGTATACTTCTATTTTGGCTAGGGTACTGCCCAAACCAGTGAGCAAGATGTCCATATTAGGGATAGTGATGGAGCCCAGAGTGAAGTACTGGAGCTTAATCAATACAGTAATATCCTCAGCATGAAGTATCTGCAAGCTGTAGAGTCAGGAATGCATTGGGTTGGGGAAGGGGGCAGCAGTTTGGAGACTAAGCTAGAGTCAAAAGTTATATAATATGGAGGAGGGAAAGCAGCAATGGCAATGAGAATGGGAAAATGGCTATATAAAAGGGATGAGATAAATTAATACAGTAAGAATGATGGGAGCCAGGTTTCTCCATGTAAGAGAAGGAAGTTACAAATTTGTAAAGGGAGAAAACTAGTACAAACCTATGGATTAAAGTAATAAAAACTCATGGTTTTCTATAAAAAAGTATTAAAAATACAGTGTCCAAATCTTGGTTCCTAAATGTCTTTCTACACTAAAAGAAACAACTTCTTGGAGGAATGGATGATGCCAGGGCTATAGCAGAAAAAGTACAGGGTATTTCCTGGAACATGTACTTTTGTCAAAAATTAAGGAAGCAATCAAAGCAAAAGAAAAGAAGAGCAGAAATAGCTTGCAGGACTTTCACTGGCTAATGCTGGGACAATTTGGGAATATATAAATAGCAAGTTTGATAAGGAATGAACTATTTTAACAAATTCAAAGTACTTTCCCTCAAAATATATATTAATTACTAAGGGAAAAAATCCCTTTACAGTGAGGAAGCTTGTGAGGCCTCATCTTAATCCAGTGATCAAAGTGCACATGATCCGTAATGGGACAAATAAATTGTATGCTGACAGGATGAAATGAGAACAACAACAAATCACTACTGTCACAAGAACACAATCTGAATCTAACCAGGCAAACCCAAATAGAGACATTTTACAACAAAACTGACTTGTAATCCTTATAGGTCATGGAAGCCAAGGTAAAACTGAGGGGTTGTTAAATGAATCTAAAAAAATTGTTACAATTAGAGCCAGGTGCAGTGGCATGTACCTATAATGCCAGCAACCTGGGAGGCTGAGGCAGGGGTCACAAATTCTAGCAATTTAGCAAGACCCTATCTCAAAATTAAAAAACAACCAAACAAAACAAAACTTTTTTAAAAGGCCTGGGGATATAACTCCATGGAAAAGTACCCCTGGCCTCAATCCCAGGTACCAAAAAAAAAAAAAAAAAAAAAAAAAGTTCTTACAATTAAATGCAACACAGAATTCTGAACTGAATTATTTTGTTACAAAAGTAATTACTGTGGAAACTGGCAAAAGTTAAATGAGGTTTGAGGTTAGATGGTAGTACAAGATTAATTTCCTGGTTTTGATGGTTATGTTATTATTATAGACTAGAAAGACCTTGTCCTTGTATTTGTTTGAGGTGATCAAATTGCATCTGCAATTCAATCTCCAATGGTTTGGAGAAAAAAAGTTACTTCAACTCTACTAAGGTTTGAGATTGTTTTTGAAAGTTACTTGCAAAATTCAGTTAGTGCCTAAAATTAGCATGTAACCAAAGTAGTACTTTTTTCAAATGAAGAACATGTTCTCACTTAAAAAAAAAAAAAACCCTGATTTATTATTTATAGATTTTCAATGACCTTTGATCTATAACTGCACACTCCAAAAAGGTAACCATTATTCAGTTCCCCAGTTGCTCTGGTCACATTTCAAGTGCTCCCAGCCACATTGCTATTAGCTACTGTACTGGTCACTACAGATATAGAGTATTTGCCTCATCACAAAAAATGTCTACTGAACAGCAATGATATAGAGGCTGGGAGACCAACTAAAGGTTGGTTAGATGGACCTAGGTATAGAAAATAAGCAAGTGCTGTAACACTTAAAGCATTTAACCTCTTTAGAGTTTCAGATTTCTGCAAAACAGACTAATACATCTAATACCACAAAGCTAATAAAAAGATCTAATAAAATTTATGTAAAATATCTACAACAGAGTGGCTGATACATAGTAAATATTTGTAAACATTAGCTCTTTTCTGTTGTATGGGCAGATAACTTCTTAAACTTTTTTATCTCATTACTTTTAGAACTTGTTAAGCAATTACAGGAGCACCAGTTTGAAAATAAGCAGCTTACTATTCTAATTGTTCAAAAATAAATAATAAATAAATAAATAAATAAGTTCCATGTTGTTATATCCGATGAAAAAATGTTCAGCCCTTACCTTATTCAACTCTCATCAACACCTGACACTACTGACCACATTCCCTTTGAAATACTCTCTTCCTTTGGTTTTTATCACAACACACCTCCTACTTCTCTGACCTTCACAGTATTCTTTGGGAACTTACATTCTTCCAATGAACTTTTTAAATTTGAGGCCACTGTGGTTCCATTCTAGGACATCTCTCCCTCTTCTCCCTGCCCCCGCCACCCCCCCACCAAAGTTATATTCCTTCCCTTAGGCAATTACACCCATAATTTCAAGTACCTACACAGGTAATTCCAATTTTATATTTCCAGCCCATGCCCCTCCTCTCAATTATAGAACCATATATCTAACTGCCTACAGCATTTCCATTTGTAGGGCTTGGGAGGTAGCTCAGTGGTAGAGTGCTTGCCTAGCATGTGTGAGGTCCTGGGTCCCCAGGACCACCAAAAAAAAAAAGAGTGCAGAATTTCCATTTCAAAGTCCACTTTGTCAAACCCAGTCAAAACCAAAAGAACTTTCATCCTTATTTGGTACCACTATCAACCCAGCTATATAATCCAGGAATCATTTTGAAGTTTCTCTCCAGCACCCTCAGTCTTTCAGCTGAAGTTTAATAATCTCAAATCCCATCTACAATTCTCATCCTGACTGAAGCACCTTCATCTCTTCCAGACTCTTTTCAAAAACCTCCTAACTAATCTTTCCAGCTCCAACTAATCTAATCCACTCTTGCTGCCTCTCCTTTTCAATACAAACCAAAAGTATCCTAGTTCTACCTACTGGACCTACCAAAAACAAGTCTAATCGGGCTTCCAAATGACAACAATTTTAACAATATGTAGTTATACCACTCCATTTCCTAAGTATGCTTAGTTCTTTCTATATTTTGACAAATGACAGCGTCTAGGTCATAAACTGCCAGACTCTGATTTAAAAAATGGATCCCTTTCTTAAAACATGGTCCAGATGCATGGATATCAGTAAATTGGCAGTTTATGCAAAAGACTGAGCTATGGTTTCAAATCACAATTACTAATTCTATTGTTTTTTTAGCTAAAAGCTTATTAATCTATTAAATATTTATTAATAAATACACACTACATGTCAGGCATTGTTCAGATGTTCAGATTAAAATGACAACAAAAAGACAAACCCTTTCTACTAGAAGTTGCATCAATGTGAAGAAATAAACTTAAGTTAGTAAATTATCAGGAGTATGCTGGAAAATGATAAAATGCCATTTTAAATGATAAAATGCCATTTCTACTCAGTACTAGAGAAAAACTGGCATAAAAAGAGAGAGGAAGCCAGGTGTAGTGGTGCACGCCTATAACTCCAGCAACTCAGAAGGCTAAGGTAGGAGTATCGAAAGTCCCTGTCTCAAAATAAAAAATAAGAAAAAAGGGCCAGGAATGTGGCTCAGTGGTAGAACAGTCCTGGGTTTGACAATCAGTACCACACACACACACACACACACACACACACACACAAAGGTGGGGGACAGGAAATGTGAGAAGGGTTGTCATTTCTACACATTTATATACATTTATACACAGTAGTCAGAGAGGATCTTGGTAGCATAGTAGAAATGTGACAGAAGAGATGATGAAGTCAGAGAAGAAAAAACTAAAATAATTCAGAATTTTTAAGACCAGTAAGGACTATGGATTTTACTATGACTGAGAAGGAAAAGCTACTTAAGAAGAGACATGATCTTACACATTTTATCAGGATCAAACAGTGTTAAAAACTTTAGGTCAGCAAAGATCATAGTGATTTTTTAGGAAGTTAATTTTCAAATGAGAAATGATAGTGGTGATGCTTTCACATTTTATATTGAATTTTTATGTGCCATTACTTAAAAAAATACAGTGCAAAGGTTAGTATTAGGAATGGCTATAGAATGATACTGAACATTTTAACTCTGAGCTCTACTCAGTACTAGGTTATGTTTCAGATGAAAGATAAGCTGCAAGGCTATTATTGTGGAATGAGAATAATAATTTGGGTTTTAAGTTTATTTCACTGGTCAAAGTAAGTGAAAATCCAATTTACATCATTTAAAGACAGGATCAGATGCTAAAGGGAAGTTACAATAAAAATTACTGTATGACTAACTTTATTTCTTTTATGCCTGACAACCTCTTGAACTAAGGTTTCACAATACCTCACTGATGTACCTAAAAAGTTGGTGGGTAGTATAAAACTGCACATTCTTATTACTAAATACGGTATTGATGATAAATCAACAGTATCCTGTAACTGCACTTGATTCATCCTATCTTTGTTCATTAACAACACAGGTTTTCAAGAAAATTGCCTATGCACTGGTTAATGCTCAAAAGAAAATGGGGAAGCTGAGCAATCCCTCATCTCAATCTTAACCTATGAATTTCACATTACCATATGAAGATATTATAGAGGGAATATTCACCTTAAAATTTTTCCATGACAGGTTTGTAAGCTGTCTATTTACATTGTCCTGTATAGTGGTCTTCCATTCTGACATACTTAAGAATGTCTTGACAGCATGGTCATACTTACTCTAAGCAAACAAATTTTATCCCACTGAAATCTTAAAATGTATTCAAAATTTTCAAACAAGTGTGAAACTGAAAGACTGTTAATATATTTGCAAGCACTGAAAAATATTATAACTAAAGTACAACTACAATAAGAACTGCTAATTTTTAAAAATTCTACTGCATAAACACCATATAAATAAATTTGAATTATCTTTAATGATATAAACAAAGAAATCCAAAGAATTTCAAAATTTCATTTCTCCTAGCCAATCAGTTAAAATCACAATCACATAAACAAAAGGTCTACAAATTTTTCTCTACCGGTTTTAACCAATAACAAAATAGCAAAATTATTAAACCAAATGCCAAAGAAGCAGGAAAGAAGGGAATGGTCTGGAAAAAGACTTGATTACACATTAAAATCTCAATAGAATTAGAATAAAATACAAAACCCAAGTTATTTAAGAATGTACTGTCTTCTATTCTGCTGTTGAAGCAGTCATACTCGAGTTAACTTTTAAAACAAGAAAATGCATTCATTAATATGCTTTTCCCAAAATTCAGAGTAAAGTCCCCAAATGAGGGAATTTTAAGATCAGCATCTACTAGTCAAAGCATATTAAAAATCTGTTCATCAGCTTTCCTTAAATAGCTTAGTTCATTCGTAGTAAGGACAAGGATGTTAGTCAAAATGTAATCCAAAGTGAACAAAAACACAGCTCGTAGACAGTATTAAATAGTACAAAAATATATTGGGGGTATTTTAAAACTCAACATTTTAATCTGTGAATCGGGAGTACTTGTAAAGAGTACTCTAAATCACGTGTCTCTTACGAAAATTTTCAAACTATGTGTAGGTGGCAAGACCGCCAGACATCTCTGAGAAATCTCTTAACCGGCTCAAAATTCCTAGGTCTAAGCATGAACGACTCATTAGGCTTAGTTTTGATCTTCTCTCCCTTCAGTTAGCTGTCAGCCAGATAGCAGGTTTAAAACCCGGGGCGGGGGGCGGGGGGGAAGTGGTGAAACAGTTTTAAGTTCAGGGCATGGGGTAAAAGGCAGATGATGTTTAGAAGCCCCAGCTCTTCCCTATTCGCGCACTCGAGAGGTCACGGCGTAGTAAAGTTTGGTTTCACAAGCTGGCTTGGACGCTGGTGACAAAAGCGAAATCCCCCTAGTAAAACAGACACCGGGATCAGGAGCTCCCGGAAGCCCAGCAGGACACGTTGCCACGGCAGGGAGGGGGTGTCTGTGGCGATTCTAGCGTAGAGCCCCTTCCCGCCACCCACCCCCCCGTAAGGCCCCGCACGCGGGCGGGTGTCTTTGCCACCTCAGGCAGCAGAGGCTCGTAGGCCACAAGGAGGAAATGGGACAGGGTGCAGACAGTGCGGCGGCGGCGGCCGGAGCAGGGCCTCCCTCGCGGGGGAGCGAGAAGAAAAAAGAGGGCCCTTCCCGAAGCAGTCTTCCCTGCCTGTAGGGGCAGCTCCAACTTTTCCTCCAAGCGCAGAACGCCGCCAGGGCCGCGCAAGATTCCGAAACTTTGTCCGCCCTCCCGTCTCCCGGGCCCACTCCTCCGCTTGGCGCCGGCCGGTGGCTGCCGCCTAGCCCCAGCAGCTGCCCAAGCCCATCCATCCCCCGGAGTCGGCCTTTTACCTCAGGCCGAGGTCGAAGCGCTTGTTCAAAGCAGTGGCGGCGGTGGCGGCGACCCCACCGCAGGAAGCTAGATCTCCGTCACTCCGCCGCTAAGTTCCCTTCCGTCCGCTCTGAGGTGTTCCGGGAGTGCTGGGGCGCCGGCTCTGCTAGTCGGGTCGGGAGCCGGCGGGTAAGCAGGGAGCGGACCCGGGCTGCGCTGTTCCGCGCGGCTTGCGCCACCGCTGCTCCCCTTCCCCCAGCCGAGTCTGGCCTTCCTCCCCTCCCCTCTACTCTCGCCTCCCCCCTCCCTCTCTCCACTCCGCTGAGCCGCGCTGCCACAAGTCGGCGCGCTACGGTGACGACGCCAGCGGCTGGACCTGCCACACTCACGCTCGCTCTGGCCCTGCGGGCACGTCCGCAGTACTCAACGGGATCGCAGGGGGGCGCTGACGAACCACCGTTTGCGACAGAGGAACGTGGTGGGCGGAGTCACGTCGCGCGGCCTGTGGGCGGGAGAAAGGGCAGCGCGGAGTAGAGGAGGCTTCTGGGAAATATCCTTCCGGTCCCGCCCTCCGTCCGCGACGTGCCCTGTGCGCATGCGCCGCGCGTGGACCTTGTCCATGTTTTGACCGCTTTACGGGCTAAGTTGTGAAGGACAATAAAAGAAGTTCTTGAAGGACTGGACGTGCGGGGGTTTGCGCGGCAAGTGCACGCCTCCCGTAACCTGATATTGAAAAGTGTTTGCCTATTGTCTGGCGGCGGACTGAGTTTTCACCGAGCTCCGTTGCTCTGAAATACAGCCATTAAGTAGGTTGAAGTGTCAGCAATTTGTAAGCCCACAGTTCCGCTCCTGGTGGGCATTTACAAAATGCCAGGGGGCGAGGTTGCCCACGGGGCCCGTGTAGCCTAGGGGGTGTTCCCGTGTCCTAATCTCACGTCCCCAAAATTAAACATGATCGTAATTAATTTTAAAGGCCTCCACATAGATGGTGACTTGTGATTATTTTTTGGTACTTTTGCCAGAGTCTGCGATATGGGACGTTAAGACACGCTGCGACTCTCCCCGGCGGCTCGTCCTTTCTTGTTTTACCTCAGAAATGTCTTCACAGACTCTCCCCTGCGCCCCGAGTCCCCGGTTCCTTAACTCCTTCGTTTCTCTCCTGGGAATGCAGCTAGTTCCTGACTTTCTCCCTGCCCTCAGCGACCACCCCGCTTGAGGTGGTGCGTCCAGTACCCCCGCCATGGTCGCGCTCGTCGCGCTCGCAGCTCCCGCGGGGCGAGAGGCTTCGCTGCTGGCCGCGCTGCGAACTTGGGCCACCCAGGTCTCCGGCGCATCCAGCCTCGCCGCTCGTGCCTTTTACCGTCGGTCCCCTTCCCGCCTTAGTGTGCACGCTGCATGCCCAGCCACACCGACCCTGCCCGGTGCGTAACCTCCCGACTTGCCTGAGACCCCACCAACCACTTCCCTACAGTCTTCCAGCATTCCCCGAGGAGAGACGTGTTGCTGTGCGTCCTGCTCCCCACACTGACTATGCCGCTTTTCTGGCACTCTCATCTCTGCACTATTGGATCAGCTCGGTGCCTTTCTCACTGTGAGGATTGGGACAATGTCTTTTCACTTTCCTAACAGGACCGGGTACTTAGGAACTTGGTTAATAACTGCTGAAGGAATACATGCATGGAGCCTTGACTCCTTCAAACCTTTGAAGTTTTACAATGTATTGTTCTTGATATGAAGTTTGGAAATTTCGACGGCGTTGCTTTATTTGTAATATTTGAGGAAGCAGTGATCTAGCGAAGTTCAGATACTTTCTTATGGTGGAAGAACAAAATTCCCTGTCGCCACCAGAGCGAAGAGTGCATTATGAAGAACATGATAAGCCCAGCGTGGTGGCCCAGACCAGTAATCCCAGGGACTGGGGAGGCTGAGGCAGGAGGCTTGCAGGTTTGAGACCAGCCTCAACAAGTTAGGGAGGCCCTAAATAGCTTAATGAGACAGTCCCAAAAGTAAAAAGGGTCTGGGGATGTGGCTTAGTGGTTAAGTGCCCTGAATTAAATCCCCAGTATGGGGGGGGGCATGATAAAAGGATGATTGTTTAGAGGATCACTAAATGAAGTGTTGACCTTGTATAACCTTGTATATACTGTAAAACTCACGAAAGGGTAGGCGCTGGCCGGGCTGGTAAAGCTCCCGAAGGTGGCAGCAGGCAAAAAGGAGTGCACTCGCCAGGATCAGACAAAAGTGGTAGCTTGATTTTATTGGAATGTGTGTCCCGGGAGAAATCTCCAGGCCCCAGGGGTGAAAGTCGGGGTGGGAGAGCCAGGAGAAATCGCACATGGCTTCGGCTGTTCAGGGTTTTTATACAGAGGAAGGGAGTCAAGGGGTTCTGCCCAGGAAAAGGTGGACCCAAGGTGGATGTCAGGGTCAGCAGGTCTGCCTCATTGGTCACTTCTGGCACAGTGCGTTGCTAGGTGACCGTGCTCCCTCCCCCTGCAGCCGCCCAATTAGACCTAACATATACAAGATCAACAAGTACTGTTAATGAGTCACCCCCAGAATAAGGGTGTAACTTTTCACGTTTACAATTGCTAGCATTCACCTTAGAGAAGCCTACCTCTAAGAGTAACTTCTGCTGAAAAAGTCTAGTGCAACTTTCTTCTGCATGTGTTTTGTATAAAAGATCTTTTCCTTTCTTTTTGAAAATGTTCTTGTACACAACCAGAAAAACGATAGTTGTACTCCATTTGTGTACATTGAACCAAAAATAAATAAATTTTTAAAGAAAGGTATTTTCATCATTTCTCACAAAAGAAAAAGAAAATGTTCTTTATCAAAGTTTAATTAAAGCCCAAATGATAATATTTGCCAAATAGAAAACTCTAATTTTTAATTAATTTTTAATTAATTTTTGGTGATAATAGCATAGCTTGGGAAAAATATCAAATCTTTTATGTATTTATTCCCTGGCTGATGATTAATTTTTCAGTTTTGTCAACAAATAATTTTTATATATTTATGGGGTACAAAGAAATGTCTCAACACATTGTACATTGTAGAATTGTCAGATCAGGCTAATTTGTATACTAACATCTCAAATACTTATGATTTTTTTGTTTTATGGTGAGAACATTTGAAATCCTCTTTTAGAAATGCAAATTAAAACCACACTGAGATTCCGTCTCACTCCAGGTAGAATGGCAATTATCAAGAATACAAGTAACAATAAATGTTGGTGAGGATGTGGGGAAAAAGGTACACTCATACATTGCTGGTGGGACTGCAAATTGGTACAACCACTTTGGAAAGCAGTATGGAGAATCCTCAGAAAACTTGGAATGGAACCACCATTTAACCCAGTTATCCTACTCCTCAGCATATACCCAAAGGACTTAAAATCAGCATACCATAGTGTTTGGGCCACATCAATATTTATATCAGCTCAATTCATAATAGCTAAGCTACAGAACCAACCTAGGTTCCCTTCAACAGATGAATGAATAAAGAAAATGTGGTACACGTAAACACTGGAATATTACTTAGCCATAAAGAAGAATGAACCAGGTACCGTGGTGCATGCCTGTAACCCAGCAGCTCAGGAGGCTGAGGCAGGAGGATTGTGAGTTCAAAGCCAGCCTCAACAAAAGCGAGGTGCTAAGCAACTCACTGAGACCCTGTCTCTAAATAAAATACAAAATTGGGCTGGGAATGTGACTCAGTGTTTAAGTGTCCCTGGGTTCGATCCCCAGTACCCAAAAAGAAGAAGAATGAAATTCTGGCATTTGTCAGTAAATGGATGGAAGTTGCAACTGTCATGCTAAATGAAATGAGCCAATTCCAAAAAACCAAAGGCCAAATGTCTCTCTGATATGGGGATGCTAACACCCAATAAGGGAGAGAAGGAAAGGAAGATTAAAAATTCACTGAATTATACAAGGGGGAATGAAAGGAAGGGAGCAGGGATAGGAATAGGAAAGACAGTAGAATGAATCAGACATGGGGTTGGGGATATAGCTCAGTTGGCAGAGTGCTTGCCTTGCATGCACAAGGCCCTGGGTTCAATCCCTAGCACCACCAAAAAAAAGAATGAATCAGACATAACTTTCCTATATTTACATATGAATACACGACCACTGTAAATCTATATCATGTTCAACCACAAGGATAGGATCCTAATTAGAATAAGTCATACTCCATGTATGTATATGTCAAAATACATTCTATAGTCATGTATTTCCAAAAAGAACAAAATTTTAAAATCCTCTTTTAGCCATTTTGAAATATACATTGCTACTAACTATAGTCACCATGCTGTATAATAGGCCACCAGAATCTATTCCTCATATCTAACTGAAACTTTGTACCCTTTGACCACCAAATCTTCTTTCCCATCCCTCCTCCTACCCACAAATATTCTTAATGCTGATTTGCTAGTGGTTCCTACTTTCATGTATAATTAAGAGAGGATGGTTGTTTGTAATAAGCCCTTTCTTGCCACCCCAGGGGAAAGATCATGTATATTTCTGTATGTACCAGCATCCCTCTTGTTATGTTTCCATAATGAAGATTTATTATTCTCTTCATTGTTTTTTAAATTCACAATATACTAAGGAAGTATGGAGTTTTGCATAAATAAAAGATGAACTGTAAGATAAAGGAGTAAGGTTAATATAGCAATCAGCATTGTCAACATTTTAGATTGCATTATGACCACAAAAAACACAAATTATATGCATCATAAAACTCAAATTGAATGCACAATTGGTGTGTTGCACTTTTACCAACCACTTAAAATAACAGTCCTGTCACATGGCAACAAAAACTCACAGTGGCATCTTTAAAAGTGAAGGGCATGTGTACAACCATTGAAACAATAGCTGTACTCCATTTGTGTTCAATGAATCAATAAGTAAATAAAAAAAATAAATAAAATAAATAAAAAAATAAAAAAATAAATGTAAGACATGTCAACAATTTAAAATTGTATATAAGGCACATTTCAAAAGTAAATGTAATAAAATTAATTTTAATAATATAAATAAATAAAAAAATATAAATAAATAAATAAATAAATAAATAAATAAATAAAAGTGAAGGGCAATCAATGTATGGATCTTCACAGTTTTTTTAAATAATTGTCATAATTAATTTCACTATATAAATAGAATACAAAATAAAATTCAAAATTAAGAAAGGAAATCATGGTATAAAGATGCTGGATTAAATGAAAAGCATGCTTCTAATAGTGTCACTGAAGACCTTTGCAATTTTTAATAAATTCCCTAATGTTTTTGTTCCTCAATTTTCATATAACAGAAGAAGTTTTTATTTTAATGATCTCTGTGGCATTTTTATAGCATTTTGAATTCAAAAGGCATACACTTTCTCACAAGCAAAAGGTAGCCAAATATACAATATTCGTGTGAGAAATACAAAATAGATGCTATGAGTAAAAGTTATTTTACGGGAATTTTTAAGTCAGTAATTTATTTCTGTCCTCACAACTTTGAAGCATTTTAATCAGAATAATACTATCTAATTGTTTTCTACATTAAATTAAATTTATTTCAGTCATAACCAATTAGATATCTACTGTCTGGAAGCTGCACTGAGGTGTACATGAACAGTGTCTCAGAAGTAGTTTAGTGGATTCAGATAAATACAAAAGCAAACTGAGGAAGACTCCATAAAAGAAATAAAAACAAAGTCTGAGAAGGCAGAGGGTATAAAAAGAGGGAGAGAATATAAAGGGAACCAAGGACAGTTTCATATAAGAGCTGGTCATCTGAGCAAGATACAGACAGGTATTATTCTAAAGTTGAAGACTCCAGTGTGCTCTCAGTTTGGTATCCTATTCCCCACAGCACCTTGTCTACATTTTTACCACTCTCCTGAAGTTTCACTCCCCAACTTTTTCCTCTACATCGACAAATCTGTCTATAACTATCTATATCCATGCACACTTGTTTTTCCTCCATCACAGAGAAGCCTTGTTTAAGGCTTATCATTCTGCTCGTGCTATAGATTGGGGTTTCACCAGACTTTGGAATTTATAGACCATTAGCATTCGTAACAATTTGAGAATTGATATAGGACTGCTACCTTTTTAATCCTGACAAAGTAACAGTATAAATTTGTCTAGACCTCTCATCTCTTGTTAGCATAATTTCCTAAAAGAAATGCATTTCCAATATAAAATTGAATTTAAAAAACCTATTCTATTTATTTGCATTTCCCTGTAAAACAGTAAAGTCATCACAGCCCTTGTGGTTTTGGGACTCTGCTCTGGAACAAATCCCCTCTATTCCCTTAGGGCTTTGCTCCATGAGTTAGTCTGTCTTCATGTATTTTCATTGACTACTTTACTGGAGACTAATTTACCTCTCCTCACTCCAGATCTAAAAATAGTTTAAATTTTAAGATTACTTCTTCATTTTGGTTTCTGTTCACTCTTTTTTAATGGTATCAAGTATTAATTTTAGCAATTCAAATGAAGGTATATAAGGTACTCATAAGTGTATAAAGAGACAGATACTTTTTCTCTCCCTATCCCAGTCCTGGCTAAAACTAATGTTTAAAGATTGATGGTCCTTTTAATAAGTGTGTGTGTGTGTGTGTGTGTGTGTGTGTGTGAGAGAGAGAGAGAGAGAGAGAGAGAGAGAGAGAGAGAGAATTTCACAGTGCCGGATCAATCCAAGGCCTCTTGCATACTAGTCGAGAGCTGTACTACTGAGCTATGCCCACAGCCCCTTCCAATGTTTTCAGAAACATACATATAGAGCTTTGGGGGTTTGTTTTTGTGAATGATCACACCATATTTTTTTGCAATTTTCTTTTTCTTAATGATTTACTAAAATGTACTAATTAAGTTCATTTATTTAACTATGCATACTATTATATAGTATTAATGTACTGTAATTTTTGAGAATGTTTCTATATAGTCAGATAATGGGTGTTTGCCCCAATTTTGTGCCATCATAAACAATTCTAGAGTAAGTTCCTATTCATGAATCTTTTTGAAATTGTGCAGTTCTTTTTCTATAGAATTGATTCTTGAAAGTGAGATTGTTGAGATAAAAGATATGCACATTTTTTGTTTTAATAGATATTGCCTATAAAGTTTACATATGTATGCCACTCACCATTCCTTTCTCCTTTTTCTGATAATAGCACCTCAGTTTTCCTTAGATGAATTTAGGCTCCTTCCTCTCTTATTCTGTGAGTTGTAAATTAGACTTCAACTCAAGACTAGCTAATAAGAATACAGTATCCCACTAATTATAGTGTTCAGTAGCCCATGGATGAGCACATAACTCAATTCAAACCATTCAGAATTAGATCAAGGACTTTTGTTCTCTGCTGGACTTGTTCCTTTAAGTATGTAAGTGCTCTTCATGAAGAAAGAACCTTACTAACAATGACTTCCACACAGAGGAAGGCAGAACTAAGACATGAAAAGAGACCAGGTACTAATGAGAGCGTTTAAGTAGGATTGATTCAGTTATGTCTAGACTTTTAGTTAAGTGATTTAATAATTAACTCTTTTTGTGTTTGTTTGACTCTTCCGTTATTTGTGACCAAAGGTGACATGCCAGATTATCTCTAGAATTACTGCAGTTCACCCTCTAACCCGTGTTGTAGAATACTTATTTCCCATACCCTTACCATAACTAAAGCATTAATATTTAATTTTTGTTAGTCTGATAGTCATTGAACGTTATCACACTGTTGTTTTAATGAGTATCTCTATGACTACTAATGGGACTGAATTCTTTTTTTAATAATTTTGGATTGTTCATAGTCTTTGTATATTTTTGTACTGGATTGTTTTCAACCTTTTCTGATGTTTAGATATGTTCCCTTTTATATTAGAACTCCTAATTCTTAGTGTTCCATATGTGTGGGTACTATCTTTTAATCATCTTTTACTTTTGCTCATGGTGCTTTTTGTCATAAGAAGATTTTGATATCTATATTGTGGAATCTGTCCATTCACTCTTGTTTAAGAAGCCACTGCAATTTGGCTATGTCACGACCATTCCATTGAAACTGCTCCTGGAAAGTCACCAGTGACCTCATAATTACAATTAACCCTTTACAGTCCTCCCCAAGATGTTGTATTGAGTACCTACTGTAGACCAGGTTCTGTGCTAAGTGCTGGTAGTATGAAGATAAATAAGACACTTGTCTCTACCCATAAAGAATTTTTCAATTTAGTGAACAAACAAGTGAACATAATTTTAATAAGTAATTGATACTGATGTTCGGTAATGTTACTGGAACTATGCCCCCACCATAATTCATGTGTTGAAGTCTTTAACCCCAGTATGTTACCCTATTTTGAGATAGTCTTTAAAAGGTGATTAAGTTAAAACAATCTCTATAGGTGGTTGCTAATCCAATAAAACTAGTGTCCTTAGAGGAAGGGTAGGTAAAGATACAATGTGTTCATTCAGAGGGAAGACCTCTGTGAACAAAGAAAAATATGCCTAGCTGCACACCAAGAAGAGAAGCCTCAGATGAAATAACCCTACCAACATCTTGATCCTGGTCTTCCAGCTTATAGGACTGATAAAATCAATTTCTGTTGTTTAAGCCTTCCACTCACGGGTCCTTTTTTACAACAGCCCTAGAAAACTAATACAGTTTGTCTCTATAGCCTCTCTTTCATTCTCCCCCCTTGTGTAACATTCATATGATTGTGTAGGGCAAGGATTAAAACACATCAACAACTCCAGGACAAACCTTGACTGTTTCAAACCATTCAAGGTAACCTGATAATTTAATTCTTACTATGGTGAGTGGTTTAGGAAAACCAGACATTCCATTGGCCATTTTGTGTCAATCAAATTTGAAGAACGGATGATTCTGAGGAAGACTTTTCTTTGTTCTTCAGATAAAACTACTGGTTCTCTTTCTGTTTGGATGATAAGAAATAAGAGTAAACACCTGGAATTGCTGCAGCTACTCTGTTGTTTAAAAATATAGCTTTGGAATGATGCCTCTGAGGAAGACAGAACAGAAAGAGAGCAAAACTGGGTCCTTGTTGACATCAGTAAGCCACTGAATCAATAGATCATGATATCTGCCTAGTTATACAAGCTAGTAAATTCCCTTTATTATATAAGCAGTTTTGATTTCTAAAAGTTTAGAATACTAAGGGTCTTAATAATTATAGGATACAAAGAGAATGGAACTTATCAGAGGCCAAGTTTCCTGGGAAACTTTGAGATGAATATTAGGATAAAGACTGTGGAGTACTCTTAGGACCCATCTGTAAAGAAAGTAAAAGGAGCAGGATTAGATAGAGGAGGGAGTTGAATTGCAATGAAGTCCAACAAAGGCCTCAGTCATTCCTGCAGGGAATCCTGAAGACTGTGTCATCTCACTGACCAATCATTTTGGCTGTGCCTGGAGAAGTAAAGTAGCCTCTTCAGCAAAGGATAAGTGATGAGGATCAAACTGAGAGTTGTCAGCCTCTTTCAGCAACTGATGGAATGATTGTTCAGTCCTGGATGGGGGAAAATCTATAATGCACCGTGATATTCACTATTTCTACTGCATTATGTATCAGAAGCTTTGTTGGGCCTCCAGGAAACAAGATAAAATTACTAGAAGGAAGTTCACGTGAGCTGGGCACAGTGGTGCACACCCATAATTCCGTTAACTTGGAAGGCTGAGACCAGAGGATCTCAAGTTCAAGGCCAGTCTCAGCAACTTAGACCCTCAGCAGCTTAGCAAGACCATGTCTCAAAAATTTTAAGAATAAATAAAAATGATTAAGGGTGTAGCTCAGTAGTGTAGCACCCCTACCTAAATTAATTAATTAAATTTTTTAAAAGGTTGCTGAGATTAACTACAACTCCTGAAGCTGCTCTTGGGGCCATAATTGAAACCCATAATCTCCTACTTCTCTCACCCATTCTAGATTCCTTTCACTTCTGGTCTAGATAGTTGCGATGTTCTTATGGTTTGTGTACCCCCAAATTCATGTGTTTTAATCTAATCACCATCATGAAGACATTATGGAGTGAATGATTGGAATATGATTAGGTCATAACAGCAGAGTTCTCATGAATGAAATTAGTGCCCTTATAAAGAGGCCCCAGAGAACTGCCTTGCTTCTACCATGTGAGGACACAGTGAGAAGGCACCAGGAAGTAGGCCCTCACAGACAGAATCTGTTGATGTTTTGACCTTACAATTTGCATCCTCCAAAACTAAGAAATTATTTTCTGTGTTATACAAGCTATCCAGTTTATGGTATTTTGTTATAACAGCCTAAATAAACTAAGACAGTACCTTACCTAGTGGAATAACTTAGACTGTTTGTACTGAGGGGCCTGAGTCCTTCATCACTAAGCCCTTCTCAGGTTGTGGCCACAGTTCTTGCCCATACACTATCTAAATTGGGAAAATGAAAACCAAGAGATGCCCAAGTGAGTCATGTGAGTCATCTAGAGGTCAAACATTCTTTCCTGTCCCCATGGTGTGACGACAGTTGCCCTACTGGCAATCAGAGTAAATACCTTTGCCAGGAGGATAATTTCACCCTTGTCTGCTGATTTTTTGAAATAAGACTAGAGTGAATAGGCAGCAACTGAGGTTAGGAAATTCTTCCTGTATCTCCTGATGAAAGCATTTTTTCTTTGGTATTCCCAAACTTCTACCTTCTAAAAAGAAGGTACAAATTCTACGTATGAGTCACTGGGAGTCATAATATACACTCTAGCCAGTGAACCCATATTTTCTCCTAGTTGGGACCCAGTACTAAAGAATGAATATTAGTTTAGAGTGTGCAGAGTCATTAAGAATGGTACTTCTTCACAAGGTGTCTTTGAGAGTATATCCCCTCAGCCGAATCTTTTAACAGGTCACTGCAGTGCTCTATCATAGTAGCAATTTCCAGGTTATGTAATATGTCATAAGACCAGTAAATTCTATGGTCATATGCTCATTGCTATACAAACTTCCAGGTCAGTAGATCAAACACTTTACACCCCCATTGGTACTAGCTGAGACCCCTCAGGCAGACAGTCCTATTTGGATTATGTTTAAATTCCAGTCAAGACTAATTGATGCTGGACTCCAGGTAGAATGTAGTCAATGGATAGACAATTTTCCACCCGAAACCTGGTGGGTCTGCTAAAGGAACAATGCCATGGCAGAGGCTAAGCATTGTGTCTGCTGCTGGCATACTGGACATTTGAAATTGCAATAGTTTGTTAATTGGGAGGCCACACTGATGGGTCCATGTGTAACTCCTATTCCCACCCCAACAGCTACTTCTACCACCTGCCCGTTGGGTTAACACTAGTATAACCAGTAGCAGAGATTGACTGATGTCATTTGGCCAATTCTTTCCTCGTGGTTGTTTAGTGCCTCTTTCTGCAAGGGTTGCTCTCTGTTGGGCATTAACATATAAAACCATTTTTGTCCACTTTAATAGGTTCATTCACATGCCTCTTTTCCAGACCTTTTTATTTCCCTTCTTTCTCCTTGAAGACTCTGACCAAACAAATAAGCCTTTTGTCAGTGCCCACAAGTCCATGTACAATCCTTTGAGCCACTTATCCTTCCACACAAAGCAAACAACAAAGTGCATAAGTCAAAGCTCTGTCCACTTAAAGGTACTGTTCTCACTGCTGCAGTTCAGGGCCCACACTCAAGTGACTGCCTGTGGCACTGGGATATTGGGACTGCCACCTTTGGGCACCAATAGAAGAAGGGCAGGGCAAACCAAGAATGAGAATCAAACATGCTTTATTGGACTCAGACCAAGAGTCCATGGGTCTTGAGGATCTCCATGCATTTGTCAGTTCTCTCTCCACATTTTTCTTTGCCTATTTCCACAACCTCATGTCCTCCTCCTCCTCTTCCTCCTCCTCCTCCTCCTGGTTACCTTCTCTCCCTCCCTCCCCTTGTCTCCCTCCTTTCTTATGCCTTTTGCCCCTTTTTCATTTTTTGACTCTTCCTATTAATAGATCCTGGCCCTCTTCTTCCTCTCCTCTAGGTGACTGTCACTGCCTGGTACTTCCAGGCAACCTTGTGGGCCAGGTGCCCCAGGTAAACAAACTTTTACTGGGCTTCAGATGCACAACTTTGAGGGCATTTTTACTTTATGGTTGGGAGGTATACTGGGGATTTGGGATCCTATTAAATATCTTGAGGAAGCCCATGATGGTTAAGTCTCACTTTGTCTTGAGGGGCAGTATGCTCTAAATGGTTCTGCCAAAAAAAAAAAAAAAAAAATGCAGTTATGGGCCAGGGAGTGGTAGGGCTTCAGAAGCGATAGGTACTGCAGCAGAAGTTGGTGTTCACGGTCTTGCCAAAGAAGTCCAAGTACTGTAACTTGTTTCTCTAGAAGTTGACAGAAACGTTGATGTCCTTGCAGCAAACAATCAGCACCTTCCTGTTCAGCAGTACATGTTTGGCCACGGTGACCATGAGGCAACCCAGGAGATGGCCTTGGCTATCCTATCACCAGAACTTGCCCCTCTGCCATTTTGACAAACACCTGGGAGAGGCAATCTATTTTACAAAAGATATCTAAATCTCCACTGAAGATAGCAGGACTTTGTTCTAGAAACTTAGGGATGTATATAACACAGAGTCATCCTGTCACACCCCACTAAAATAGAATCAAGGGGCCATGGGAAAGAAGGGGAAATGCTCAGGTAACAGACATCTGCACCAGAAACTCTCTCACAGAACCAATCTGAGAAATAGCTGGCCCTATCATAAAGACTACTCAGGAACTGACCATGAAACTTCCAACTATGACCTCAAGAGTAGCTTTGCAGGGTTGGGGCTATAGCTCAGTGGCAGAGTGCTTGCCTAGCATGTGTGAGGCACTGGGTTCAATCCATAACACCACATAAAAATAAACAAATCAAATAAAAGCATTCTGGCATTCTGTTCATCTACAACTACCAAAAAAAAAAAAAAAAAAAAAAAAAATGCCAACACTTGCCAGAGTTTGTCATCTCCTTCAATCACTGAAAGTGCCAGTGAACTTTCGTAATAACTCACATAGATTTTTCTGTCTTAATAAAATCCTCGACCATTCCTTTGTCCTCTTAACTTACCAAAGGCCACCCGCATCTGTGTATAAATGTTAAAATTGCAGCCCCAGCGGGGACCTTAGGCCCTTCAGTGCCACTTTACAGCTTCCCCAGGAGAGAGCGACCACCTACGGTTGCCTGAATCCCCAGAGTGGAGCTCCGGTCTTCCAGTGCCATTTTGCAGCTGCTCCTGGAGAGAGCTCCAGCCTGCAGTGGCCGGAGTCCCCAGCCCCAGCAGGGATCTTAGGCCCTTTGGTGCCATTTTACATTGTCCCTGGGAGAGAGCAACCACCTGTGACTGCCTGAGCCCCAGCACGGAGTTCAGGCCTGCCTGGGCTATGAAACCCAGTGTCTCCATCACTGAGCACAGTTTTGCACCCCCACCCCAACTTGGTCTAGTGCCCAGGTCCACATCCTGGCCTGCTGTCTAGCACCTGTGCTGCATCTGATCATCTATCAAAACCAGGGCGCCTCTGCCCAGAAGCATTGATCATTCCCAACCTGGAGGTAGTAGGACGGCACCCTTCTTGGATCACCATTGGATCAAGCGTTTCTCAAACATTGAAAAATAAGAGGTTTGAACTGTACAGTATATTTTTATCACAGAACTTTTTTAAATTAATTGTAATACTACAATTATTCCTAATATACCCACTATATTCCTACCTTTTTCTTTTATTATGCTTATCACTCAATCTCCCTCTTATATATCCTTTTCCTTGGAGAATCTCTTTTTCCTCACACTAACAACCTATT
Organism: Glaucomys volans; assembly: GCA_020662805.1. Classification (NCBI taxonomy): domain Eukaryota; kingdom Metazoa; phylum Chordata; class Mammalia; order Rodentia; family Sciuridae; genus Glaucomys; species Glaucomys volans. The sequence continues at coordinate 271,280 of JAJEJO010049158.1, forward strand.
TCTTTTAATTCCACTTCCACTATTCATATGACATACTATATCTACAGACTCAATTCTTATCTCATTAGTGTTTTGTCCTATACCCCTCTTCATTCTCCCTGTCCAACATTAGGATTTGCAGTCCTTATTGCAAACTTACTGGTTATGCTGTAGATAATAATTTGAATCATCTCTGTTTATTAAGACAACACTGTTAATATCTTAATAGGGAATACTTAGATAAAGGACACATATTGTTTATATGCTGCGCTGCCAATATTGATCTCTCAATTCAAGGGGAGGTATTGGAAATAGGCAGGAAACATTTAAGTCTTTAAGGGGAAATTGCAATAACTAGGATTCGCACTACTAGAGGGGAAGATACACTAGCAACATGAGAAAACATGGGAAGAAAATGTCCCAACAAACCCAGATACTATACCAAAAGAACCCAATGAAAACATGGCAGAAGCATTGTCAGAAAGGGAGCTGTACATAATTAAAATGATCCAAGAAGTGAACAAGGAGTCAAGAGAGCAAATGCAGGCAATGCTAAAAGAGCAACTGCAGGAAGCAAAAGATCATTTCAATAAAGAGATAGAGATTCTGAAAAAACCAAACAGAAATCCTTGAAATGAAGGTCAAAATAAAGCAAATTAAAAACTCAATAGAAAGCTTAACCAACAGGTTAAATCACCTGGAAGACAGAACCTCAGAAAATGAAGACAAAATATTTAATCTTGAAAACGAACTAAACCAGACAGAGAAGATGGTAAGAAATCATGAACAGAACCTCCAAGAATTATGGGACATCAGGAAAAGACCAAATTTAAGAGTTATTAGGATTGAGGAAGGCACAGAGACACAAACCAAAGGAATGAATAATTTGTTCAATGAAATAATATCAGAAAATTTCCCAAATCTGATGAATGAAATGGAAAATCAAATTCAAGAGGCTTATAGGACACCAAATGCACAAAATCACAACAGATCCACACCAAGGCACATTATAATGAAAATACCTAACATACAAAACAAAGATAGAATTTTAAAGGCTGCAAAAGAAAAACATCAGATTACATATAGGGGGAAACCTATACAAATATCAGCAGATTTCTCAGCCCAGACCCTAAAAGCAAGATGGGCCTGGAACAACATATTCCAAGTACTGAAAGAAAATGGATGCCAACCAATAATCTTATACCCAGCAAAACTTATCTTCAGATTTGAAGATGAAATAAAATCATTTCCTGATGAACACAAACTAAAAGAATTCACAAATAGAAAGCCTGCCCTACAGAAAATCCTCAGCAAAATACTCCAAAAGGAAGAAATGAGAAACAACAATGTAAGTCAGCAAAGGGAGGAATTACCCTAAAGGAACAGCCAATTAAAGGAAAAACCAAGTAAGATTAAAATCCAAAAATAAGTCAAAAGGACCTGGAATACAAGTCATATCTCAATAATAACCCTGAATGTAAATGGCCTAAACTCATCAATCAAAAGACATAGACTGGCAGATTGGATTAAAAAGAAAGACCCAACAATATGCTGCCTTCAAGAGACTCATCTCATAGAAAAACATGCCCACAGACTAAAGGTGAAAGGTTGGGGAAAAACATACCATGCACATGGACTTAGTAGAAAAGCAGGAGTTTCCATCCTCATTTGAGGTAAAGCAGACTTCAAGCAAAAGTTTGTCTGAAGGGATAAAGGACATTTCATACTACTTAAGGGAAGCATAAATCAGCAAGACATAAAAATCATAAATATTTATGCACCAAACAATGGCGCATCCAGGTACATCAAGGAGATCCTTCTCAACTCCATGAACCAAATAGACCAAAACACAATAATATTGGGGGACTTTGACACTCCTCTCTCACTGTTGGACAGATCTTCCAAGCAATAATTGAACAAAGAAACCAAAGAACTCAATGAAACAATTGCTAATTTAGACGTAACAGACAATTTAGAATGTTCCATCTATCAAAAAGGGAATACACTTTCTTCTCAGCAGCTCATGGATCCTTCTCTAAAATAAACCAAATGTTATGCCACAAAGCTACTCTTAGCAAATACAAAAACATAGAGATACTACCTTATATTTTATCAGATCATAATGGAATGAAATTAGAAATCATTGATAAATTTAAAAACAAACCACTCCAACACCTGGAGATTAAATAATATGCTATTGAATGATGCATGGATAACAGAAGACATTAGGGGGGGAATAAAAAAATTCTTAGAGGTCAAGGAGAAAAGATACAACATATCAAAATCTCTGGGATACTATGAAAGCAGTGCTAAGAGGAAAATTCATTGTATGGAATACATTCAATAAAAGAATGAAAAGTCAACAAATCAATGACCTCACATTAAAGTTCAAAGCCCTAGAAAAAGAGGAACAGATCATCACCAAAAGTAGTAGAAGACAGGAAATAATTAAAATCAGAGCAGAAATCAATGAAATTGAAACAAAAGAAACAACTCAAAAAATTGACAAAACAAAAAGTTGGTTCTTTGAAAAAAATAAACAAAATTGATAAACCCTTAGCCACACTAATGAAGAGAAGGAGAGAGAAAATCCAAATTACTAAAATTTATGATGGAAATGGAAATATTACAACAGACACAATTAAATACAAAACTTAATTAGAACCTATTTTGAAAATTTATACTCAAACAAAATAGAAAACCTGGAAGACATCAACAGGTTCCTAGAGGCATATGAGCCACCCAAACTGAATCTGGAGGACATACACAACTTAAATAGATCAATTTCAAGCAATGAAATAGAAGAAGTCATCAAAAGCCTACCAACGAGGGATCCAAGATGGCGGATTAGAGGAAGGCTGCATTCCTACTCGCTCCGTGGATTCCTACTTGCTCGGGATTCAAACAGCAGGAATATGACTCTCAACGAGATTTAATGTTCAAAGCGTATATAAGGGGTCCCCAGGTGCCGCTCCAGAACCAACTCAGCCGGGCTGGGCTCGGCCCGCCGCGGGAAGCGAGCGACGATCCGGGAGCCGGACAGCTGCGATCCCGGAGCGCCTGAACCTGCAGCTGCTTCGGAGCCACCGACCTGGATCTGCGACAGCCAACAAGTGAGTGCGCGTCCCCAATAGCGCTTCGGAGTCACTGGCCGGGGCTCCAGCACCAGCCAGCGGCCTCCCAGGCAGAGACCGAGCATCTCAGGCTACCTGGGCATTCAGAGGCGTCCGGGAAACTCTGAGATCGCGGACTCTGGTGGGGAGATGGAACTACCCCACGCCATTTTGGCGGCTTAACTGGCGGAGAAGGCTCATTACCAGCTTCCTGGGGCCTTCCGCTGCGTCAGGGGAGCTTCAACCGGGAAACTCTGGGAACGCAGTCTCTGGCGGGAAGTGGGAACTATTCTGTGCCACTCCCCCCAGCTCACCTGGCAGAGAGCGCCCATCTTGGGCTTCCCAGGCCCTCAAGCCGCATCTGGAGAGGTGGGCCCGGAGCCCCTGGAATTACTGACTCCGGCAGGGGAGGTGGAACTGCTCTGAGTTTGGCGGATTCCCTGGCAGTGGGGGTCCATTTCCAGCTTCCTAGGGACGCCAGCGGCTTCAGGGGGAGCTCCAGCCGGGAAACTCTGAGAACGCAGTCTCTGGCAGGGAATGGAAACTACTCTGCGCCACTCCCCCAGCTTCCCTGGGGCCGTCAGCAGTGTCTGAAGTGATCTGGCAGGGAGCTTTGGGCCTTTGGCAATAGCTTACAGTGTCCCCAGGAGAGAGCAACCACCTGCCACTGCCTGAATCCCCAGCGAGGAGTTCAGGTCAGTCTGGGCTCTCAAGCCCAGTGTCTCCATCACTGAGCACAGTTCTGTGACGCCACCCCAACTTGAACTAGTGCCCAGGCCCACACCCAGGCCCGGAGTCTACCACCTTGCTGTATCTAATTGTCTATCAACACTAGGCTGCCTCTGCCCAGAAGCATTGATCATTCCCAACCTGGAGGTAGTGGGACAGCACCTTTCTTGGGTCACCGCTTGATCAAACACCCCTCAAACAACAGAGGGGAAGATACACGATCACCATGAGAAAACACGGGAAGAAAGTGTCCCAATTAAACCTAGATGACATATCAAGAGAACCCAAAGACAGCATGGTAGAAGGAATGACAGAAATGGAGTTCAGAATGTTCATAATTAAAGTGATCCGAGAAGAGAATGATGTGACGAGAGAGCAGATTCAGGCTATGAATAATCAGTTAATAGAGCAATTGCAGGAAGCAAAAAATTACTTCAATAAAGAGATAGAAATTCTGAGGAAAAAACAAACAGAAATCCTTGAAGGAAACAAGGAAATGAAGGAAACAATAAACCAAGTTAAAATCTCAATAGAAAGCATAATTAACAGAATAGATCACCTGGAAGACAGAACCTCAGACAATGAAGACAAAATATTTAATCTTGAAAACAAAGTTGAACAAACAGAGAAGATGGTTAGGAATCATGAACGAACCCTCCAAGAAATATGGGACATCATGAAAAGACCAAATTTAAGAGTAATCGGGATTGAGGAAGGCGCAGAGATACAAACCAAGGGTATGAATAATCTATTCAAGGAAATATTATCAGAAAATTTCCCTAATATGATGAAAGAGATGGAAAATCAATTACAAGAAGCTTACCGGACACCAAATGCACAGAATTACAACAGATCCACACCAAGGCACATTATAATGAAAATGCCTAACATACAAAACAA